>CM064543.1:12149366-12178751 GCA_032716605.1 Paralithodes platypus
TTTTAACCCCTTCTGTACCGGTGACGTCTATTTAATATTATTCTTGCGATAAATAGACGATTTTGTGCGGCTTAAGAAGGATCTGTGGTACTAAAAAGGGTTAAGTGAGATAGTCTGTAGCAATTTAATGGCTAGAGATCCTACCGAAGCTGAATACAATTGGCTAATAGTTGCCAGAATATAACGAACAGGACGTCACCGCTACATAGAGGGTTAATCCATTAATTGGTTGGCATCCCCGATTAACCTGGCCTTGTCCGACCCTTGAACCGGAACCACAAATTATCCAACTTGGGGGAATTTAAGCACTCTCGTGGCAGCCAAAGTTAGTATGTTGACCACTTAGTATAAAATAAGTCAGGCCTTAACAATAATTGAAATACAGTATATCGAGAAATAAGGTGAAGATAGGGATGTCAATCACCGTTTAATTCGTTGTTGATATGAAAGTCGAGCACAGAGTAAGTGGCCAAGTACAGTATATTACTGTATATGTTATTCCTCTATAATATAATTATGAGCTACATCACTTTTGCAGCTAACCAATATGTTATAATAGCTAATATTAGAGTACACAAGTTATATAACTTATTGATCTAGTATCTTTAAGTCACTATTGAAGAGTTATGATGATAAAATATTACAATTATAGCCAATAAATAAAAGGTAATTTGAAATGCAGGCTCTTGAAATTCATTCATAAGACCAAGATAGGACATTTCTATTAACATATTTAGTAACTGCTGTATTATTAGTTTGGCCATTAGACACATGTATGAGTTTCCTGGTTTAGGCCATTAGCAGTGGAGGATTGCCTACGAATTGCCAATGTTGCATTATTGATCTATGTTTACTGGGATAAATATTTAACACATTATGTCTACTTTTTACGCATTGTCTTATCACGTTGCCCCTAATCTAACTATATATGCAAATAAGGGATGTACAATAATTTAGTGGATCCTTTAACAACTATGAAATTATTTAAAAGGTTCTGTGATGGAAGAAGTTGGTTTGAGAAGTCTTACAAATATTATAGAACTAAAAAGACACCAACAAGATCAACTATATTTCAAGTGGAGTTGGAGAATGATGTGAAAACATTAAAGAACATTTAACTAATGTTCTGGTTTTTCAGACTGTTCGAGAGGTAGTCTTGACACTGAAGTGTTCTTTGCATTCTAAGCAAACACTCTATATGGTCCATTAACACTCTATATGGTCCATTAACACTCTATATGGTCCATTAACACTCTATATGGTCCATTAACACTCTATATGGTCCATTAACACTCTATATGGTCCATTAACACTCTATATGGTCCATTAACTCTATATGGTCCATTAACACTCTATATGGTCCATTAACACTCTATATGGTCCATTAACACTCTATATGGTCCATTAACTCTATATGGTCCATTAACACTCTATATGGTCCATTAACACTCTATATGGTCCATTAACACTCTATATGGTCCATTAACTCTATATGGTCCATTAACACTCTATATGGTCGGTCCATTAACACTCTATATGGTCCATTAACACTCTATATGGTCCATTAACACTCTATATGGTCCATTAACACTCTATATGGTCCATTAACTCTATATGGTCCATTAACACTCTATATGGTCCATTAACACTCTATATGGTCCATTAACACTCTATATGGTCCATTAACTCTATATGGTCCATTAACACTCTATATGGTCCATTAACACTCTATATGGTCCATTAACACTCTATATGGTCCATTAACACTCTATATGGTCCATTAACTCTATATGGTCCATTAACACTCTATATGGTCCATTAACACTCTATATGGTCCATTAACACTCTATATGGTCCATTAACTAATTATATGGACATTACCACCCATATTCTTCAATTTAAAAAATAATTATCTTCCTCCTCCTCATGATCATCATCTTATTATTATTATTATTATTATTATTATTATTATTATTATTATTATTATTACAGAGTATCAGAAAAGTGTACACTAATCATTACCTAATCTCAGCCTAGCTTTATTGGAAGAAATGATAACAAATCGTCATCTTATTTAAAGGGTTAATGAACTAATGATTTAGAAGAAAATTCGGCGAGTTGAAATGATTTACTCAACAATATGAAGCAACCACACAAATGCACTAACCATATCACATTTAAAACACATCTTTATAATAATAAGGATCGACCATAAGTTTACGAAGAAAAAAATGCATAAATAAATACAATACTTACCTGTAGAGGAGGGAGAGGAGATCAGCGGAAAACAGTATATATGAAATATTGTTGTCATGGTTTTCCCTTTCATAAACTATTCTCCGACTATACAACCTAGTAGTTTACTACTACTACTACTATTTTCACTTTTTTGTTATATACCACTCAGCCTGTGCATCCCATCTTTGGACCCTAAACCAGGTCAGAACAGTCATCAAAGCGTCCGACTTGGTAGTCATTCAGCTACTACTACTACTACTGCTACTGCTACTACTACTACTACTACTACTACTACTATATGCCCTTCCCAACTATAATCACAAAATATTGACTCCAGGGTTTCCTATAGATCCTGGAAACTGGAAAACCTTAACTAAAAAATAATTTTCAAATACTAATGGCATATACAGTATATATATATATTTACCATATATAGCGTATATATATATATATATATATATATATATACATAATGTACATAATCTCTGGCCTTTAATAATCTGCCATCAGTATATTTGTCGATACCAATGCACAAGAGACACGAAATGTAGGAACAGAAATGTATGTGACTCCGCCTTTAACCCTTTCAGTATCGTGATGCTCTGTGTCTGTGCGACTCTTATTGGACAATTTTATGCAGCTTAAAAAAGAACTATGCTAACAGGTCCTTTCTAAACTGAATTAGAGGTTTAACTACAATGGTATACTGTATATAACTGTTAATACTATTTGTTTTTCCTAGGCTGAATAAAATCGTCTACTAGTAACCAGAATCAAAATTGAAATGAGGCCATAATATTGACGCGGATAAACTGTTAAGACTGCCTGTCAAAGTTCCCGGTAGCCGGGGACGAGTTCGGCAATACTCCCGCAAACATCGGGGCAGGGAGGTTCTCGGAACTATCCCACACACATACGTCACGCTTAAATAAACACCTCACTAACTACTTCCTCATTTACACAAAATGTATGGCTTTGAATATATTTTCTTGGTTGTGAACAGTAGGCTAGTTAACAGCTTTGACGATATATTTATTCACGCTCACATAATAATCAGGGCGCATTATATCCCTTGATAAACTTAGCTGCCCGTTCAAAATCCTATTTCTAATTAGTAATGCAACAAAAATAATCAAATTAGTTACTGAGCGTCCTTTGATCTGTCCACAACTCATGTTACATTGCTTTCTCTATATTCCTGGTGGCATCTCACTTTCCAGTGTGAGATCCCAATCAAAGGTCAAAGTCCCATTTTAAGGTTTGATGTACCTTTCCTTGTTACGAGATATGTATGGGGTGGTTGGTTAGATGGAAGGGAGGTGGGCTTAAACATACGTTACCCACACATAATTTTCCTATTTATAACTAAGTAACTTCAGATAACACTGTCTGATGCTAAGGTTTTAGCTATATTTGACTAATGTTAAAGGGTCTGACTGCTATGTTCAAACCCGTGTGTGGAAAGAGTGTCATTACATAACCTTGGGTGTTCCGTGAACCTGACCTGACCAGCCGGGAATGTCCTGGTGTGTTGACCAAGATGACTGCCAGATATTGTGTTAAGGGGAGATGGTTCACTTTTGGGCGATTTTTGCATGTATTCATTATTTTTCTAGTTTTCTCCCTAGACCTCCATCAAATTAAAAAAAACAAACATCCATTTGATCCCCCTTCTAGATTAATTTGTACATTTTTCGGTAGAAAAATGTCCTGGCCGAAGAACGTTTCTTTATACATTACAGGCTCACTATCGTTCGCCAGGGAAAAAATCGACACCTAAATAGCACGAAAGGTCTAAATATTGACGAAGAAATGGGGCGAAAGGTGTTAAAATCGACTAACTAATGGGGAAAACATCTTAACATCTGAAAACTAATGGGGCTAAACATGAGGGAGAAAGTGATCCAGAAAACCGGCTCATCCCCCCTTAAGTCATCTGTACACGGTCACCACAGTCTTGGCACCTGGGTTGATGCTGCCGCCATCTTGCAGCCCTCGCACTCTCTCCCACTTGGCATTATTGCGCGTTCTTTACTTGTTCAATAGTATAGATTTATATATGCCCGAAGCATGACATATTGTAAGAAGAAATAGGGATATCCAATTGGGATCAATTGCTTGAAATACACTTAGCATTATGATTGTGTATCAACCGAATATAAAACATAATATATAATGCTACAATAAATTAAAGGTATATCAATAACATTGGTGTTAACCCTTTCAAGCTCCAATACGCGTTTCTGTTCTGTTTTCTGGCTACTAGTAGACGATTTTATTCAGATTAGTAACGGTATATGGAAGTCAAAGGGTTGATTGAGATAGTGTTTACCCTTTTAATACCCACAGATCCTTCCTAAGCTGCATAAAATCGTCTAATGATAGCCAAAATAGACTGCTAAAATGCGTCAGAGCTTCAAGGGGTTAATGTCAGGGAGATATTCTAGTCCATTTCAGGGAATTACTCCAATTAAAAGTAAATAATCTAATGGTATTCGATAGTGCATTGCGCTTTGTTTATGTGCGTCAGGCTAAATCATTTCAATTTGTGTAATGCTATGTTAAATTATGTTGTATTATATTTCGTCATGCATATCAGCACAGGTAGGCAACATGGCGGTTACTGTAACAAAAGAACTGTTTAACTCTCCTGCCAGACGGATATGGTATGGCAACATGGCGGCTACTGTAACACAAGGACTATTAACTCTCCTAACAGATGGGCATGGTGTGGTTGGGGTATTATATAAGGCTGCAGGGACCATTTAGGACATTACAGAACACAAGTCTGAACGGACAACACCTTCCACTATTTCAGTACCTCAAATACTGCAATGAAGATTGTAAGTAAAGCGGATACAATTATCTAGAATGATATTTAGTTTAGCAGATATGAGAAAAAAGCTATAGAATTTAAGTAAGATCAACTAGGATATACTGTACATAACATTGATTTTTAGTAGATTAAATAAAAATAATATTAAATATGGATAAAGTCGAATCGAGTGTTGTACCATAATCAATATTAGTTTTACTATAAATATTTTGTTATTATACACATCGATGTAATTAGTAGAGATATACTGTATATTTCTTGCACATGTTAGTAAGAATATAATACATATTTAGAATTACTGATATTTAATTTATAAGCTGAATGTTATAGTATGGCTCTATAATTATGTTTTATTGTCGCTAAAAGTTAAATATAATTCCTGTTCCTACAAGATCTCCATGGGAACTTTTGGCACGCTATACAGTAGTTTGGAGACAAGGAACCTCACAACAATTGGAAGATAGGCTAACTATGTTCCCTTTGTTTTGTGACAGTAGATAGTTTAGAAGCAAACAACACAGTACTGAACTTTCAAATTGAATTCTTATAGACACCCGTGAGTCTTCCCCTACCGCTGCACTAGTGTCATATTTTGTTATCGTTTTGTATTCTGTTATGGTATACACTATTGAATCTGACTATACAATCCCCTACAGGTGTTCTTGTGTCTGATGGTATACAATGTTGTAAACTACTTTATAATGTATTCTCCTACAGGTGTACTTGTGCCTGGTGGTATACTATGTTATAAACTATTGACACTGACTGTACGTTCTCCTGCAGGTGTACTTGTGCCTGGTGGTATACTATGTTATAAACTATTGACACTGACTGAACGTTCTCCTACAGGTGTACTTGTGCCTGGTGGTATACTATGTTATAAACTATTGACACTGACTGAACGTTCTCCTGCAGGTGTACTTGTGCCTGGTGGTATACTATGTTATAAACTATTGACACTGACTGAACGTTCTCCTGCAGGTGTACTTGTGCCTGGTGGTACACTATGTTATAAACTATTGACACTGACTGAACGTTCTCCTGCAGGTGTACTTGTGCCTGGTGGTACACTATGTTATAAACTATTGACACTGACTGAACGTTCTCCTGCAGGTGTACTTGTGTCTGCTGGTATACTATGTTATAAACTATTGACACTGACTGTACGTTCTCCTGCCACAGACATTAGTTCCAGGCAGTAATTCCCTTTCCAATGTTCCCTTACCCACTCTAAACCACTGTTTGGACACTTGATCCTCAGTGTTTTGGAGGACAAGCAACCTAGAAGGGTCACTAAACCTGTTGTTGCTTGATTTCCTTTGTACTCCTTTGTACTCCTTTGTACTCCTACAGGTGTACTTGTGTCTGCTGGTATACTATGTTATAAACTATTGACACTGACTGTACGTTCTCCTACAGGTGTACTTGTGCCTGCTGGTATACTATGTTATAAACTATAGACACTGACTGTACGTTCTCCTACAGGTGTACTTGTGCCTGCTGGTATACTATGTTATAAACTATAGACACTGACTGTACGTTCTCCTACAGGTGTACTTGTGTCTGCTGGTATACTATGTTATAAACTATTGACACTGACTGTACGTTCTCCTACAGGTGTACTTGTGCCTGGTGGTATACTATGTTATAAACTATTGACACTGACTGTACGTTCTCCTACAGGTGTACTTGTGCCTGCTGGTATACTATGTTATAAACTATAGACACTGACTGTACGTTCTCCTACAGGTGTACTTGTGTCTGCTGGTATACTATGTTATAAACTATTGACACTGACTGTACGTTCTCCTACAGGTGTACTTGTGCCTGGTGGTATACTATGTTATAAACTATTGACACTGACTGTACGTTCTCCTACAGGTGTACTTGTGTCTGCTGGTATACTATGTTATAACTATTGACACTGACTGAACGGTCTCCTACAGGTGTACTTGTGCCTGGTGGTATACTATGTTATAACTATTGACACTGACGGTCCGTTCTCCTACAGGTGTACTTGTGCCTGCTGGTGCTGGTGGCCACGGTGGCGTTAGTGTCAGCCTTGCCTGGACCCTACGCTCTGGCCGGCCCCCATCCTGAGGCCCTGGCCTACCCTGTGGCCGACCCCTGCTGGGGAGGCTGTGGACACCACCACCACCATGGACACCACCACCACCACGGGCACCATCATCATGGACACTGGGGATAAGCTGTTTCTACCCGACGGTGTATTATATATTTTATTCTTACTACTTACGTTCGATTTTATTCAACCTAAGGAAGGGATCTACTTACTCTAACCCTTCTCTGAAAGAGATCTTTCCTTTGCTGAATATAACCGGCTATGTTAACCAGAATAAAACATGTAAGACATAATACCATTTCAATATGATGACTGCAGTTTAATAATTATGATTTTGGTTACTGGTAGGCGACTTGATGTTTTTTCGAAGTTAATAGTGAATAATAACTTTTGACTTCAATATGCAATTCCGTAGATTTTATTGTATGTGAATGGAGGAGGTCTATGGGGGAGGCAATCGCTACAGGCAGTTCTGCCTTTTGTCTCCCTCACTCAATTAGAAAAAAAAATGCTTATTAAATAAAGCCACCTGAAATGTGCCTGATTCTAATACAAAATTGTCATCGAATTCGACTGGTTAATGAACTTGGACTCTCACCTCTATCATCTCGTCTCATGATCCTACAGTCTTAAATAATGAGGAAGGCGTAAGCTCCCCCTTTCTATATATTATTCCCAATATTGATAGGGTAGAGTACCACCTTCCAGAAGTTTAATGTTATGGTTCACGGTTTAACTTGACTTCAATGGTGTCAATGACCTCAACTGGCACGACGCCAGAAAGTCTACAATCAACATCCAGGAAGATTCTTGGAACTGTATTTGAAACGTGTTATCTGTCGGGTAAAATAAAATTCGCATTATCTTTCATTGTTGTTTATTTTCACTTCGCCATGCATATTCATCCGCAACACCGAAATTAATATATATTTATATATATATATATATATATATATTATTATTTTTTTTCTATGTGAGTGAGGGAGACAAAAGGCAAAACTGCCTGTAGAGAGTGCCTCCCCCAGAGTTGAAAGAGTCACAGGGCCAAAATCAAGGGACGTTCGACCCAAATGCCTGGACACACGGAGTTTGAAGCAGTTTAGGTCATAGGAAGAGGGAAAGACTGATTCTGGGAGAGAGTTCCAGAGCTCAGCTGTTGAATAGAAGAAAGACTGTGAATAACGTTTCACAATTGAGTTGGAGAGTTGCACAGAGTAGGGGTGGGATTAAGTTGCAAGACGGGTACTAAGTACCCTACGTAGAGGAGGTGGTATACACAGGGAGAGCTCTGAGGAACACTGATTATTGTAGTAGTGATAGAATAGCGAGAGAGATGCAACATTGCGGCAAAGACAGAGAGGCTGCAGAGAGTTGGTGAGTGGAAGGGAGTTAATGATACGAAAGGCTTTCCTTTCTACTTTGCCTAGGAGTGTAGCGTGAGAGGATCCTCCCCACACATGTGAACAATACTCAATACAAGGACGCACTGTGCCCCTGTACAAAGTAAGAAGATGTACAGGGGTAACAAAAACCTTGAGGCGGTTGAGCACACCCAGCTTCTTGGGGGCTGCCTTAGCAAGACTGGTAATAATTATGATCCTTCCAAGAGAGAGCAGAAGAAAAAGAGACACCGAGGACATTGAGAGAATATGAAAGATTGATTCTTGTATTTCTGAAGAATATGGGATAGTCCTCTGGGAGTTCCCGATTGGTAGTATGATGGAGAAATTGGGTTTTGGAAGCATTAAAGGCAACAAGATTTTCTCTGCCCCAATTGGAAATAGTAGTTAGATCAAAAGATAAGTGTTGCATGGCTTCATTACGTTTGTTTTTGAGGGATTTCTGGCTGGGGCGTTCTGGGAAAACTAATTGAGTAGTGTAAGATAGAGTCGTCTGTATGAATGGATGGGACTGGAGGCACTGTACAGTTGAGAAGGTCATTAATGAAAATTAGAAAGAGAATGGGAGATAGGACAGAGCCCTGAGGAACACCGGAGTTGATAGTATGAGGAACTGAGCGATGGCCATCCACAACCGCATCTATGGAATGGCCGGAAATGAAATTGGAGACAGAGGCACAGATGAAGGGATAGAAACCAAATGAGGGTAGTTTAGAAATTAAAGATTTGTGCCAGACTGCAGTGTATCGAAGGCCTTCGATATGTCTAGCGCAACAGAAAAAGTCTCACCGAAGTCCCAAAAGGAGGAAGACCAAGAGTTAGTAAGATATGAAAGAAGATCACCAGTAGAGCGACCTTTAAAGAAGCCATACTGGCGATCTGAGAGTAAGTTATGGGAAGATAAATGCTTAAGAAATTTTGAGGTAAGAATAGTTTCAAAAACTTTAGAGATGCAAGAAATGAGAGCAATTGGACGATGGTTGGAGGGTTGAGAATGGTCATTCTTCTCTGAGACAGGTTGAATGAGAGCAAACTTCCAACAAGAAGGGGAGATGTTAGAGGAGAGACAGAGACGAAAGAGTTTGACTAGGCTGGGAGTCAGCACGGAAGCACAGTTTTTTTAATACAACAGGAGGAACACCGTCCGGTCCATACGCCTTCTTAGTGGCTCGCTGGTGTAGTGACTAGCGTCTTGGACTTCCACCCAGAAGGCCCAGGATCGCGCCCACGCTCGGCGCATTAACCCTTAAAGATCGGGGTTCGTCTTTGCAGCATTGGTCTTTGAAGGACTTGCTTTGCAGCAAGTCCGGTTCCAATTTGCAGCAAGTTAGGAGCATTATTAAGGCTTTTAAAGGGTTAAAATCGAGTGCAAATGGCCGGGAGCACAGCGGGCCAGACAGCCGACTCCCAGGGCTTACCGCCGCCCATTAACTAATGTTCCCTGTGTTCTCGAGAGGCCGGCAGTGTAGCCAGTAGTGAGCATAGCTGGGAAAAATATGCCGCTATACGCTAAACTCCCATGTTACTGGTATCACTGTATGAGAACCACGAGTGCTACGTAGCTCGTTCTGGTCTCATTTTGAAGCTTTTAGTGCCTAGTGTTTTGCTAAATAATTTTTTTTTTCATGCAGATACTTGATTTATCATGCAGGAGGGCCTGAATATGCCCAAATAAGCCCAAAAAAACCCCGCTAGACAAGGGTTAAAGATTTTTCACAAGCACCAAGTCATTACCGTCCCTCATGAGCAAGGGGTTGGGGTACTAGTACAGGACCCCAATGGATATACGCCTAATCGGCCTTATTGGGCTATCCTTAGCTGGCTTAGCATGCGCTAGCTTTAAGAACTATTATCAACTCTGCGTAAGCAGAGTGGTATCGCCCCCCGTATAGTGGAACATGCTAACCGAAATGTCTGTCTGTCTGTCCGTCTGTGTGTCTGTCCGTCCGAGAACTCCTCCTAGACCGTTTGACGGATTTTCACCAAACTTCACACGAACCTTCGGTGCGTGAATTCGACGATAATTTAAAAAAAAAAAATGAATTTGTGCAATAGTTATGATCTTAGGTCCTAGATATGGTTTTGCCCCCCCCCCGCCCCCCCCCCCCCTCTTCAGGACCCCCACCGCCCACCCTGTACCTATTCCCTGTGTGTATGTGTGCCCCGTAGGGCCACACACATCACAGAAAGCCACACATCATACACATGTCTCAGATGTGATGATAATAGTGAGACGTATGTCTGTCTTTCCGAAAACTCCTCCTAGACCGTTCGACGGATTTTCACACAAACTTCTAACGAACATTCGGTGAGTGAATGCGATGGTAATTAAAAAAAAAAATATTGAAAGTGTGCAATAGTTATGATTTTGGGTCCAAAATATGGTTTCACCCCCCCCCCCAAAAAAAAAACCCACCAGGGCCCCCCTCCCAGCTAACAGTCGTGATTGTGAAAGTAGTTGTGATAGTTGGTGGTGATAGTAGCAGTGATGATGGTAGTAGATGATGAGGATAGTAGTAGTGATGATGTTGAAAGTATTGGTGATGTTGGTGATGGTTACTGGAGATGACGCCCCGAAAACAAGTCGCCCCGCATTTGCTAAGTTAAGTTAGGTTAAGTTAGTTTAGATGACATAAAAAGTGATGGTAGTAACAGTAGGGATGATGGTGATGGTGATGGTGAGAATAGTAGTAGTGATGATAGTAATGGTTGTTGTTGTTGTTGTTGTTGTTCCCTAAGCTGCCTGGCCGAACAGCCCCGAGTCCCTGAGAAAGGCCATGGCCACGATCGGGCTTTCCCACAGAGCTCTCATTGAGTGTAGATTGTGTTGTTGGCGTAAGTGGTTGTGTGAAATGCAGTCTTCTATGATGTGTTTAATGGTATGGGGTGCTGTGTTACATCCCGGGCAGGTGTCGACAACGGAGTCATCCAGTCTCTTCTGATAGCTCAGGAGAGCTGGATGGTGTCCGCATCTCAGCCTGGCCAGGTGGACTCTGTCCTCGCGAGGAAGGGAGGATTCGGAAGGATGGATTTCGGGAGGTCGTGCATGCAGCTGCGTGTTGTCTGTGAGTGAGTGGATGGATCGGTGAGAGATATGAGTATGGATGTGCTTCTGGAAGTTGGTTTGGGGTGGGCAGGGAGGGAGAGAGGACAATAATTGTGTGTGATACCGCGTGCTGGGTGTTGTTTTGATATTTCTTGGTGTCTGTGGGTGTGTTGCCATGTAGTTTAGTGGGTGGTCTTGGTTCGTGGAGGCTGCTGCCAGGAATTGAGTGCCTCTCATGTCCAGATGGTCTTTGACTTTGAGGATTTTGGTTTCTTGATGTAGGTGATCTGTGGGTGCAGTAGCTGTGCAGCCTGTAATGATCTTCAGGGCTTTGTTTTGAATAGTCTGTAAGGTCTTATGATGTGTTTCAGCTAGGTTAGAAGCCCAGGCTGGGCTTGCGTATTCCATCACTGATCTTATGTATTGTTTATATACTGTGTTTATATAAGTTTCTTTGTTGTGTCCAAATTTTGTGTGAGCAAGTGACCTGAGGGCGCTAAGTCTGGGTGTCAGCTTCTTTTCAATGTTTGTGGTGTGCTGTTTGAATGTCATATGAGTATCATATGTTACTCCTAGGATTTTGGGTGTGTGTGTATGTGTTAGGGGTGTGTTGTTTATGGTGAGTTGAGGGATGTATTCGTGTTCTCCCGTCCAACTTGTGAGCAGGGCTACGGTGGATTTGGCTGGGGCTAGACTAAGTCTGTTTGTAGTGCACCAGCCATGTAGTGTGCTGAGATAGGGTTGAAGGAGATCTGTCGCTCTTTTTGGGTCACAGTGTGTGCATGTGAGTGTTATGTCATCTGCATAGGAGGCTAAGTCCATTTGGGGCGCACTGGGTGCAGTTATATCGCGCATGTACAGATTGAAGAGTGCGGGCGACAGGACGGATCCTTGTGGGACTCCGTTTGGAAAGTTTCTGATTTTAGATGACTGACCGGCAAAAGATACGTGTGCACATCTGCCTGCTAGGAAGTTGGCCAGCCACCGTTTTGTGTTGTTGTGCATGTTTGTGTTGTAGATTTTGTTTGTTAGGTTGTGGCGGGGGATGGCATCGAAGGCTTTACTAATGTCGAGTGTGGCTAATAGTGATCTGTGTGGTGGTCTAGCTGAATTGATGCCGTCGAAGGCTCTTTGTGTAAGGTCTGTGAGAAGAGTGTTTGTGGAGTGCAGTGGCCTAAAGCCATGTTGTGTTGGAGCTAGGGGTAGGTCAGGTGTAATTAGTTGTAATACTAGGCATTCCATGACTTTGGAGGGGGAGCAAAGGAGTGTGATGGGGCGGTGCGAGGAGGGTAGCGTGGGGTCTTTGTTGGGTTTGGGGAATGTGATGATGATACCATGCTTCCAAATGTCTGGTATTGTGTTGTGTGAATAGCTGTAGTTTGATATGTTAGTGAGTGCTTGTATGCCTTGTGGTCCCAGGTGTCTGAGGTGTATGTTGCTTATGTTGTCTAGGCCACAGGCGGGTGAGTGCTTGAGATTGTTGATGATATGCTTTGTCTGGTGATTGGTGAAGGGTGTATAGTCAGGGTCTGTGGGGAATTGTCTCTTACGTCGGATGACACGTCGGTCGTCTTTGTGAGGTTTTAGGTGGCTGACATGTGAAAAGTGATTGATGAGAGTGTTTGCTTGTTGTTTACATGAAGGAGTAGAGTCTGTTGTTGTGATTGCAGCATGTGATTGTGTTGTGTTGCTGTTGGAAAGTGTGATGCTGTTTAGTGTTTTGTAGAGTTTTTTGGGGTTTGTTTTGTGATCAAGTGTTTGTAGGAAGTTATTCCAATTTAGTTTTTGTTGTTCTTGTATTTTGTTGTTAGTTTGGGTGTTGAGTGCTTGAATTTGTTGTGTGATGTCTTGTGTGTGGGGTGCTGGGGAGTGTTTCAGTATGTCGCGTTGTCTGATGAGGTTTTGAATTTCTGGTGTGAAGTTGGGGTTGTGTCTTTTTCTGTTACCTCTTGGAATGTGTTTCTTGTCAGCGTTTTGGATAGTTTTATTGAGTATGTGTACAGCATTGTTGATGTTAGTGATGGGTGTACTGTTTAGAGTTGTGAAGTGTTGTTCTGTCTCATTTGTGAATGCTTCCCAGTTAGCTCTTTTATAATTGGTGTATGTGTGTTTGTGGCTAGCTGGGGTGAGTCTGGTTTTGGTGGTGATAATGATCGGGAGGTGGTCAGAGCCTAAGGTTCTGACCACCCTCCAGGATGTTGTGGGGGCGAGTTCTGGGGAGCAAAAGGTGATGTCTGGAGATGATGGGTTATAGAGGGCTTGGTGAGGAATATGGGTATGTTGATGGATGTCGTTAAGGATGATGAGGTTATCTGTTTGGTTTTGTAGTACCAGCCCTCTGTCTGTGTCGGGTAATAGTGACTAGTAGTGATGATGGTGACCCATCGCAGAGTTGGGTATGCCGTTTTGATTTTGGGCGAAACGGCACGTCTACTTATCAACTCTGCGTAAGCAGGGTGGTATCGCCCCCCCCCCCCCCCGTATAGTGGTACATGCTAACCGAAATGTCTGTCTGTCTGTCCGTCCGAGAACTCCTCCTAGACCGTTTGACGGATTTTCACCAAACTTCACACGAACCCTCGGTGCGTGAATGCGACGGTAATTAAAAGAATATTTTTTGAATTTGTGCAATAGTTATGATCTTAGGTCCAAAATATGGTTTTGCCCCCCCCCCCCCCCCCTCAACCAGCCCTCCCCCTTCCCCCCTTAACCAGCCCCCTCCCCCCCCCCCCCCCCACCCCCCCCCCACACAGAACCCACACATCCCACCCTCTACCTATTCCCAAGCAATGATGATGGTGTTCTGTGTGTGTATGCCCCGTAGGGGCACACTCACACAGAACACCATCGTTCAGGGGGCGAAAAAAACTCGCAAGGCATTTGTTAGTTTAAGTTAGTTTAGTTGACATTAGGTGACAATTGTAGTGATGATGATAGTAGTAGTGATGATGGTTGTAATTTTAGTGATGATGGTAGTATTAGTAATGATGGTGACAATTGTAGTGATGATGATAGTAGTAGTAATAATGGTGGTAATATTAGTGACGATGGTAACCCTTCACAGAGTTGGGTATGCCGTTTTGATTTTGGGCAAAACGCCACGTCTACTTTATTATCAACTCTGCATAAGCAGAGTGGTATCGCCCCCCGTATAGTGGTACATGTTAACCGAAATGTCTGTCTGTCTGTCTGTCTGTCTGTCCGTCCAAGAACTCCTAGACCGTTTGACGGATTTTCACCAAACTTCACAAGAACCTTCAGTGCGTGAATGCGACGGTAATTAAAAACAGATTTTTTGAATTTGTGCAATAGTTATGATCTTAGGTCCAAACAAAAAAAATTGCCCCCCCCCCTCCAACAGCCCCCCCCCACCCCCCCCCCCCCACCCCCCACCCCTAAACCAGCCCCCCCCCCCCCTTCAGGACCCCCACCACCCACCCTGTACCTATTCCCTGTGTGTGTGTGTGCCCCATAGGCACACACATCATACACATGTCTCAGATGTGATGATAATGGTGAGACGTCTGTCTGTCTGTCTGTCTGTCCAATAACTCCTCCTAGACTGTTCCACGGATTTTCACCAAAATTCACACGAACCTTCGATGCTTGAATGCGACGGTAATTTAAAACAAAAAATGAATTTGTGCAATAGTTATGATTTTAGGTCAAATATATGCTTCCCCCCCCCCCCTCCTTCAGATCCTAACCCCCCACCCAGCAATGATGGCGTTCTGGGGCCGAAAACATCTTGACGCACATCTGTTAGGTTAAGTTTGGTTAAGTTGACAATAGAAGCTTAGTGATGGTAGTAATAGTGGGGATGTTGGTAATAGTAGTGATGATGGTGAAAATAGTAGTGATGATGGTTTAGTTATAGTGATGATGATGACAGTAGTGATGATGATGGTGATAGTACTAGTAGTGATGATGGTCATAATAGCAGTGAAGATGATGACAAGTAATGATGACATTTGAAGTGATAATGATGACAGTAGTGATGATGGTAGTAACGATGGTGACAGTATTAGTGATGATGGTGAGTAGTAGTGATTATGGTGAAATTATAGTGATGATGCCAGTAGTAGTGATGATGAGAGTAGGAGTGATGATGGTAAGAGTAGTATTGATGCCTATAATAGTAATAGTGCTGATGATAGTAATGGTGAGAGTGACTGGTAGTTATGATGGTGACCCATCGCAGAGTTGGGTATGCTGTTTTGATTTTGGGCAAAACGGCACGTCTACTATATTATTATTATTATAGCCCAGAGAGGGTGGAAAGTACGTCCTTGGAAGTAAGTATGATGTTAAGCATAAGTAGGAGAGATGGGGTGGATAGGGAGGAACAGCACCTGGAATCATCCAAAGTGGAGTTTTCAGCAAAAGTGTTAGCGAAGATTTCAGCTTTGTCAGAGGAAGAAGTGACTGTAGTGCCATCAGAGTGGAAAAGAGGAGAAAGAATAAAAATTGTTGGGGAGGTTTTTGGCTAGATGCCAGAAGGCTTGGGAAGAGCTAGAGTTGGATAAGTCGGTGCATTTATTATTGATGAAAGCATAATTGGCGAGGCGAAGAACAGATTTGGCTTGATTCCGGGCAGAAACATAGGAAGCTTGAGATTCTTGAGTTTTAAGGTGACGATACCGTTTGAATGCCTACTCCTTATTGCGGATAGCAGTAGAAAAAGCGTGAGTTAACCAAGATTTGAATGCATTAGACTGAAAAAAAGAAAATGGAATGTACGCTTCCATGCATGAGAGGGTTACCTCAGTAATGTGTTCAGCACTCTCCGAGGGTCCCCGGCCACGGAATCAAAAGTAATTCCATGGGAAATCAAAGAAGTACTGCCGAAGAGCCTCCCAGTCGGCAGCGCCAAAGTGCCACAAGAGCCGCCGGCTGGGAGGATCGGGTGGCTGTACCGGCGAGATAGGAGGGGTGACAGATATATGTTTCTGGCCGGAGGAGCACAAAGGAGAGAAAAGATTTACAGTATAAGCAGAAGGGTTAGAAGTTAGAAATAAGTCAAGAATGTTGGGCCTATCTCCGAAGCAATCCAGGATACGGGTGGGTTGCTGAACCATCTGCTCTAGGTCATTTAGGATAGAAAAAACCTAGGCTTGTTCACTAAGTTAGTCAGTAGAAAGGAGGAGAGCCATTGGCAGTGGTGAACGTTGAAATCACCTAGGATGGAGATTTCTGCAAAAGGAGAGACGGATAGAATGTGTTCCACTTTAGAAGTTAGATGGTCAAAGAATTTTGGATAGTCAGTAGAAATAGAGGAGAGATAAACAGCACAGAAATATTTAGTTTGAGAGTGAAAAAAAAGCTTTAGCCAGAGAGTTGAGAATTCAGAAGAGTCTAAGTTGGGAACACGAGAGAAAGCGAGATTGTTGCGCACATATACGCAACATCCACCTTTGGCTTGAAACTGAGGATAGAGATAGTAGGAGGATACAGAGTAGGACTTGCTGTCAGTAGTCCCAGACACCTGAGTTTCGGTGAGAAAGAGAAGATCAGGGTTGGCAGAGGAGAGGTGGTGTTCCACAGAGTGGAAGTTAGAGGAAAGGCCACGAATATTACAGTAATTAATAGTAAGACTAGAAGGTAATCTTCCAGGGTATTTAGGGGAATCGTTACCAGGGGCCAAACCAATGGGGGCATTTCTGAAATGCTCTCATTGGTTTTGCCCCTGGTAACGACTCCCCTAAATACCCTGGACCACTACCTTCTAGTCTATCTATCTATCTATTGCCTGACGCCGTGATCCCCGAAGGGGTGGCCACGAACGAACCGCCCCCATGCACCTCTGTCCCCAGTCAGTCGACGCCCCTCCCCCCAACCAGACCACCTTCGTTCATGTACTTCCTCACTCCATCCTTCCACCTCATATTCGGTCTACCTCTCCCCCTCTGTCCCTCCACCTCGCTCTCATACACCCTCTTAGTCATTCTCTCGCTTTCCATACGTTCCATATGGCCGAACCATCTCAAGTTGTTCCTTTTCACACTTTCCAGCACATCTACCTCCACACCACACCTCCTTCTTACTTCCTCATTAGTCTGTCTATCCCTCCATGTAACTCCGCACGCACTCCTTAAGTAATTCATTTCCACTGCTCTCACTCTTGGTCTGAGTCTCTCAACCAACGTCCATGCTTCGCTTCCGTAAGTCAGTGTCGGGATTACCACACTGTCATGCAAGGACTTCTTCACTTCCATACTGACCACCCTATTTCTTGTTACTGCTTTTAGCGTTCCTACAACCCTCTTCCCCTGTTGTACCCTCTCCCGCACCTCTTCATCCATAGTCCCATCTTTACTCAACACACTGCCCAGATACTTAAAAGAGTTGACGATCTCCATAGCCTGACCGTTCAGCTTCACCTCATACTCTGTGACTTCACCCCTTTCGAAGACCATAACCTTGCTCTTCCCCGTATTTACCTTCAAATTCCGTTTTTCGCACACTGTTCCAAACTCATTTACCAGACCCTGCAACTCCCATTCATTATCACTCATCAGAACTGTATCATCCGCAAACAGCAGTATAGGTAGCTTCCACTCAATTCCCTCCCTTTTCAGCGATACACCAACATCCACTGCTCTTGATAGTATTTCTTTCATAACTCCATCCATATATACAGTAAACAACCACGGGGACATCACACACCCCTGTTTCAAACCAACATTCAGGTCAAAGAACTCGCTCTGCTCACTCTCCACACGTACTGCCGCCTTTGCACCCTCATACATGCTCTTCACTGCTTTCAGCAACTTGCCCTCTACTCCGTATATTCTAAGTACTTTCCACAAACCTTCTCTATCTACTCTGTCATAGGCCTTCTCCAAGTCCATAAAGGCAACATACACCTTTTGTTTCTTCTCCAGATACTTCTCCACAACACAATTCAGGGTAAAAATCTGATCTACACATCCTCTTCCCTTCTAGTCTTACTATTAATTACTGTAAAATTCGGGCATTATTGTAATATTATAGGTTTGATTCCCGAAGGGAAGTAGAGAAAACCTAATATTTAGTAGGGCCCCATAATCATTGACGACTTCGCCTATTAATAATAATAGTCTCCATTCAACATCCTGCGCCAGCATTTCGAATAGCCCGCGCGGAAGTATCATGGAGTACTCGTCATAAGTGCACGCCTAATTCCCTTATGGGATTGTCATTTTGATCGGGTACCCTACAGAAAAAAACTCCGTAAAATATAAAAAAGAAAAAAGAACTTTATATCTGTTATCATATGACTTGCCATATGCGTGGATTTCTCATGTTTTGCTTCCCCAACACCAGGCCCTCTAGCGGCCATCGTCTTCCTTCACTGATATACCAAGAATAAACAATAGAAATCAACGAATGGGAAGTGGGATGGTCGGAAGGGACAGTGTCGTAAATTATTACGGGGCCCTACTAAATATTAGGTTTTCTCTACTTCCCTTCGGGAATCAAACCTATAATTTAATAGGGCCCCTTCGTCATTGACGACTTCGCCTGATTAGCAAGACTGGAGGCGGGACATTCGTACAATATCCTAACCTTAGGGAAGAAGAATCCAAATAAAAAAAAATTAAGTTTTGTTGTATGCAAACAATATATATAAAAAAGTATAAAAGATTTGCAAGCAGTGTGTGACATTAAGAAACTGCTTGCTCATGGTCAGATCTTTACATTAGATCGTATGCATGATAAAGTGGGACACGCATGTGTTCCCTAGAACTATAACTCTGCAGTAGTTATTCGTTCCATTCTTAAAATTATTTGTACAGTAAATATATTTGTACAATTTGGTAAAACATACATAGTTGCAACTATGCTAGATATCTTCTTAGAATTAACATAAAAAATAATACTGGACTGTAGAACCCGTCCTATCACAGCTCGTGATTCATCACAATCTCCAGGGGCACAGTGGGGATATGGACTGTTCCGCACCCCCCCCTCCCCCTTTTTAACAACAAAACTTATACATAATAGAACATTACCTACTGTACCCGTTGACGTAAAGCTACACAGGTACGCTTTGGTTTATCTAGAGCTACAGACAGGTAGCGTGTTAGGAACGTATGATTAGAAGCCCATAATTGAGTATTAGCAATGTCCTCTACCGAAATTTGTTGAAGAAATCTGAGAGAGACTGCCCACTTCCTGATATCGTGAGCCCTGCCTATCACGCCGGGATTACCTTCCCTAATAACGTCCACAAGTAAGTTAGCTAACTTTCGTTTCGTAACACGCTTACTCGCCTGGTTGACCCATAATGCACCTGGTTGACGAGGCTGCGCAGCCCTCATAAACTTTGTGAGTGCTTGCACAGGACATAAAAGGTGATAAGTGAGGCCCCTCTTTAAAGCCGGGACGGAAAATTCAGAAAATACATGGTTAGAATGTTCGTTCTTAGCTATAAATGTGGGAGATGGCGCGATTTGCACATGATCGTGCAGTCTCCCAAACCTAAGGCAATTAGGTTCGTTGCTCATCGCCGCCAGCTCAGACACCCTGTTTCCGGTGGCCAGACCCATGAGGAATACAGCCTTTTACAAAAGTGAATCAAAATCCGGCACATTATTATATTTGCGCGATTGAAGTACTGATAAGGCTTTGTCAAGTGACCAGGTGGGCATGAGCTGACGGGGTGATGGACGTAGCTTGAAACACGCCCTCATAAACCCTTTCTCCTCCGTCTGCGGTATGGAAAGGCCAGCGAGATCAAAAAAGGGGGTTCTAATGGCAGACAAATAATTTTTTAAAGTGGTTACTGAAAAATGTTTCTGTTCGAATAGATAATCTAAATATTTGAAAATTAAAGCTCCTGAGGCAGTCGTTTGCCCTGACTCTACAATCCAGGTTGTGAAGGTTTTCCAATGGGATTGATATTGTCTCCTGGTAGACATAGTGTATTGGTTCATTAATTTATTAGTGACACTTTCCCCAAATTGAGCTAACCATTTGGCATAGTAAATGTCCATAAGGCAAAACTGAGCGAGGTCCGAAGGTTGCCAATTGTTTCCAAGTGGAAAGCGGAGACCGGGAGGGACACCGGGGTCCTGCACCACTGTTGCAATTGGTGGTACCATACCTGGGCTGGCCATAGCGGCGCGATCATCGCGCCCTCAGCTTGTGAATTACTTTGCACATTAGCACAGAATCTGGTAGAGGAAACAGATAGATTGAGGTCCAACTTTTCCAATCTACCAACAATGCATCGGGCCCCCCCGCCGGGGATACCCCTTGACGAGAGAGGAAGAGGGGGAGTCTGTGGTTCTCTGTGGATGCAAACAGGTCCACTTGTGGACGGTACGGCTTTGCAATCATCTTGTCGAAGATAGCCTGTTTGATTGTCCATTCTACTAGAGTGCTCCTCCGGCGAGAGAGAGCGTCTGCCCAGACGTTCGCCACGCCGGGGAGATATGTTGCATGCAGGAAAATGCCTAGCGATTCGGCCAGGGCAAAAATTTGTTCGGAAACCTTCAGCAACTCTCGCGACCCCACTGAGCCCTGTTTCTGAATACAATAAACTGCAGTTTGGTTGTCCATTCGGAACGCTATTGATTTGTTTTTCAAAGTCATGCCGTGAGTTTGGAAAAAAAAGAGAGGGACTAAAAGCTCTTGCTTGTTGATATGTGACTGATTGTCGTCTGACCATGTGCCTTGACCTTGATGCCCCAGGTTGGACTGATAGCCCCAACCTAGTGCCCATGAGGCGTCTGTGTCTACCGATACCATAGGAGGGGGAGAAACCCATGTCGTGATAGAGTGAAGGACTTCTCGCTTGGCCCAGACCGAAAGTAAGCTGTGGATTAATGGAGGAATTGGCCATAATTTCTTCTCCGGCGAGAGAGGGAAAACTTTGTTGCCTTCCAGAATTAATCGTTTGACTTTCAACTGGCCCAACTTGACAGTTAATTGTATCCAGTTGAGAGAGCCGATCAGGGAATCCCATGTTTTCCTGGTCGTATCCAGACTGTGGAGAAAACGGAACAGTTTCTTGCGAAATCTGTTTAGGTTGTCCACACTCTGAGTAAGAGTCAGATTGGCGGTGTCCCAGACCAGCCCTATCCACTGAATAGTCCTTGTGGGGACAAGGAGAGACTTCGCCAAGTTCACCTTGAACCCTAGGGTTTGTACATGAGCTAACACTTGGTTTACATGATCTTGACATAATTCCATAGAGTTCGCCACTACCAGCCAGTCGTCTAGATATCAAAACACCTGTATGCCCCAGACTAAAAGGGGTAAAAGAGCTTGCCGGACGAGCTTTGTGAAAATTCTCGGTGCCAGGTTCAAACTGAAAGGCATTCTTTGGAAGACATAAGTCTCTTGCCTGATCCTCAGAGCGAGGAATTTTTGGAACCGCTTGTTTATAGGGACATGCCAATAGCCATCTTTGAGATCGATCGAGCACATCCAACCCTGCGGCGGAAGTGCGAGTCTGAGTTGCTGAACTGTAAGCATCCTGAAGGGTGAAAGTTGCGAGAGATCTAGAACTGGTCGCATCTGCACACTGTCCCTTTTTGGCTCTAAGAAGAGTCTTGACGTGAATACTGGGTGATTGGAATTGACCGGGATAAGGACATGTTTGGTAATCACTTCCTGAAGTGGAGTCTCCTCCTCCTGAGACACATTGGTGTATTCCCGCGGCTGACGCAGTCGAGGCCGCCGGAGCCACCGCCAGGTGATTCCTTTGCTCACTAATTTCCTGGCCCAAGTTTTCTTGGGCCAAGCCGAGCGGAATGAACGGAACGAACCCAGGTGCAACCGGGGCTCGTCCTTCAAGGCAATTCTCAAATCCTGTGTCCTTAAGCATGGTACTGGGAGGCTGAGAGTATGGGTGGCTAGTTTTTTGGAGGGGGAGGTGGGTTGGCATCTGACGCTTGGCTAGGTTTGGCTGATGATTGTCCCTGATTACCCTTCTATGGTGCCTTACCTTTATACCCAGAGTGTTTACCTTGTTTGGACGTGTACAGATTACCTCCCTGCTGAGGAGGGAGTCTGGGATCCCTTGGTGACTGTTTAGCTTGTGGCTGGTATGGCTTGTTACCGCCCTTTGATTTATGAAAGGGCTTCTTAGCAGGGTCCTTCTGGGCTTGGGAGGTAACCTGCTTCCAACCATTAACCATATTAAACACTAGACTCCAGGTTTCTGAGTTAAGTAGGGTGGCAGTAAGGACCGGCGAGAGAGTTACCCAGTGACCTATATCCGCCGGCAACTTCCTGACCAGATGGACTCTCAGATCTTGGCGGGCTCGAACCGCTTCCATGATCGCAATTCTGATGTTTCCTAAAGACTGAATGGAATTTTGTAGTAAGAGTCTCCTAGACAATTCAGTAGCTTTCCTAATTTGGAGGTCAGCTATGGCTGAAATAGTACGTGAAAGGGAGGCAGCGATCCGGTGACTAACCAAGTACTGAGAGAACATCTGGTAGGCCTTATTTCGTAACTTGAAATCCCTGTCTAGGTGAGCAGCCGGGGGAGTAGAGAAAGGTTCATCAAGGGAGTGCAAGGAAACTTTGGACGCCGCAAGAAAGGTAAGTAAATCTGAGGACACTCCTGCTTTGGCTACTGGCAAAGAAAAGTAAGCATGATTTTCTTGGGGAACCAGATGTGTCCCTCCGGCTGCCGCTGCTTGCCTGACTCATCGCTCCCCCAGAGTCCTCTCTCCGGCGTTTGGTAGACCGGGAAGACTCCGTGGAAGAGAGTCTAGACTGTTTGCGGGGGGATGTAGATCTTGACCTCGACTTCCGCCTTGGAGAGGGTGATCGTCTCCTCTTGGCACGGTCGGAGGGGGGAACCTCGGTGACATCACTCTCACTGTTACTACTCACTACCTCTTTGCTGAGGGCTTTCGACTTGACTTTGGGTCTGACAGATTTAGAGGAACCGGGTTTCACAAGGGGTGACTTTAAAATAAGTTGTTCCCATAGAACTTCATCATCACAGTGAAGTGCCTTATGGGCCATGTCTTTGGCATAATAATTAAATGTAGCCTTAATCTCTTGTAAGGCCACTAGGCAAGATAAGTCTTTGTTAGTAACTAACGTGGTTTTCAAATCAGAGCAAATTGAACAGCGTTTAGATAACCACAAGCCTCGAGAACGATCCAAGCACTTGACGCACTTAATGCATAGTTTGTGAGAAAAAAATAGGCAACAGAGAGCAGGTAGGAGTAATGCATAGTTCAAACCTCGTCATGGTGCCAATAAAGGCCCCCCCCCCCCCCCCCCGCCGGGATCAGCCGCTCAAACTCCGCCGGAGTAGCAGTCTCTGGAGCCTGGAAATAAAAAAAATCCAGAAATCAATGCTCATAGGGATAACCTGCGAGGTGTTATACATCCTAACTCGAGTCCGCCAGAAAATTAGCTATAGTGCGCCACTACTCTAACCTTCCGCTGGACTCGTCTAAGCTGGTTTTAACTACTTACCTGTGACAAGTGTCACAGGTCCCTTGACCTTTAGTGTCAATGAAAAGTTAATGAAAAAGTTTGCAAAACTAATCTTATCACTCTTGTACACTCAACTTGTGGCACCGCAGGGCGAGAAAATCTAATCGTGTAACTGGGTCAGGCAGGGCGAGTTAACTTGGCGGGCCGAGTTTGCAACCCCCTTAGGAATGCAGTTCCGCCGGGAGAACATGGTTCAGCCAAACCACTCCGGGACCTTTTGATTGTTCCTACCCGTTTTTAAGACGGATAACCTGGGCCCACCGCACGGGGCCGCCGGAAAAAACAAAAACTCGGGAAAATGGAGCTAAGGCACAGCTCCACTAACCTAAGTCCCACACATAACACAACATAAAGAATATATAGGGACGTCTCCCCTACCCCAATACATGCCAACACGCATGTAAAACCACTAGGGGCATACATAGGCATATAATCAAAATACAGAAATTTAGCATCCTAAATTACCTGAAGCCTACGCCAGAGACCCCTACTAAGGCTGACCACAAGGTACGAAGAACATCACAGGCAGACGACGCTCCGAAGACCCAGCACAGCACCCAGATGAGGGAGGCCCACCCAAGGGGCCCAAAGCAAAACACGAACCCTGGAAGGTGGAGCACCACGTGCAGACACCCTTAAACCAGAGCATTTGCTGATATACAAATAATATGACATGTATTTTCCTCAATATTGACAATCTGTATCATGCCTTGTAGAGTGGTAGCCTCCTAGCTAAGTAATCACAAAAGCTATAGGCGTAACACAAAAAAAAAAAAACGCAGTACGACGATCCTGGGACCCGTAGACGCCTGTTACAAAAGTACCCTATTTTTACACACACTTCCTGCGGACATACCAATCTGGCAGCCGTGCTAGCTAATCTAAACCTTGTTAAACCTTGTTAAACCTTGTCTGGTAGCCGTCCGGCTGGCTCAGTTGATAGCGTGCCTGATTCCCATCTTGAAGGTCTCGCGTTCAATCCCCGCTCAGATTGAAAAGTTTTTCTGGGATACAGCCGGCGGTTACCATCTCCCCATGAGCAAGGGGGATGGGTAATGGTCTTTGGTAGACTAAAGAAAGCCAAGCACTTGTGAATCCTCGAAGGAGGAGATACGGTCGCTATATAAGTAACCAGAAGATTATTATTATTATTATTATTATTACTACAACACAGATGTATACAAATGAGTAAGGACTCACTAGAAGCTCTGGAACGTCGAATGAAGCGGAGCGCGGCGCAAGCCTTGTTGACAGTATGGCCGTGGAAGTTGGAAGGAAGACGATGGCCGCTAGAAGGCCTGGTGTTGGGGAAGCAAAACATGAGAAATCCACGCATATGACGCTTATTTTTCTATGTGTTTCTTGATGGTTTTATTGACGTCGGAGTTGGAGTAGCCGTTGTTTATGAGGACTTGTGTAAGGCAGTGGAGTTCGTGGTGGATGTCCCGCCAGGAGGAACAGTGAGAGAGTGCCCTCCTGATGTAGGCAGAAATGGTGGAGATGTGGTACCTTTTGGGGCACTCACTTTTGCCATTGAGGCAGAGTCCATTATTTGTGGGCTTCGTGTAGACAGTACTTTTGAAGCCTGTGTCTTGGTTGGTGACTAGGATGCCAAGGAAGGGTAGTTTCCCTTCAGTGGTCTCCTCAAAGGTGAAATTGAGTGCTGATGCTGTGATGAATCGTTGCTGAAGTTCTCGAAGTTCTGAGGTGTCCTTCACCCACACGAAGATGTCATCAACGTAACGGCAGTAAATGGGGGTGGGTTGCCAGGAGGTCCTCTTCGATAGCGCCCATAAAAAAAGTCTGCGAAGAGGACACCTAGGGGGCTGCCCATCGCCACACCATCTATCTGACAGTACATGTGTCCTCGGGGGAAGATGAAGTGAGCTTTTTTGGTGCATAGCTCCAGCAGCAATCGGAGGGCGTGTTCCGGGATGTTTAGAGGTGAGGAGGCAGTAGAGTGGTATGCCCGACGTATAATGATATCGATCGTCCTATCCACTGGTACATTAGTAAAGAGGCTTTCTACATGGAGTGAGGCTATTATGTTATTGTCGGTCGATGTGGCATAACGGAGGATTTCTAGGAAGTCCGTAGTGGAGGATAGGCTGTGTTGAAAGGAGGCGTACGGCGTCAGGAGGTTGTTGAGGGTCTTTGCTATCGGGTAAGTTGCCATCGGGATTTGCGAGATTATAGGTCTAAGGGGGTTTTCCGGGTTGTGGGTTTTTACGGTGCCGTAAGCATATCCTGGGGAAAATTCACTGACGAGTTTTTTTAGATGGATTCCGTCAGTCTTGGCGTTAATGGATGTGATGATGGTGTTCGCCTTCCTTTTAATTTCATCTGTGGGGTTTCGGGATATTCTCTGGAATTTCGTCTCATCGTGTAGGATAGAGTCCATTTTCCGAAGGTATCCTTCTTTGTCATGGACGACCAGGCATGGGGCTGTTTTATTTAATCTCACATGCCTTCAAGAAAATATATATATATATATATATATATATATATATATATATATATATATATATATTATATACTGTTACGAGGGGAGCCGGGGCAACCAGATGCTCTAATAGCCTTGCCCACAGCACCGTATTACCCTGCAACAGACACGCTCTTAATATCTGACTCAAACACCAAGACACGCAGGTTCTCTAGGAAAAATGGCTATCTTCCTCTTTGCTCTATTAAAGCAGTAACAAGGAGACACAAAAGTATCTATTGTCCCCGAGTCTAGTCCATAGTGCGTGTAGTATGCAAGAGAACTTCTAAGGTTATTCTAAACTGCCCAAATATTACCTAACCATACCACTACTAGACTCCCAGAGTCCCAGAACAATCTATATCATGCCCAATCGCTTAGGAATTGAGAACAATACAGAGCAAAAACCCATGGAAAGTCCAGTGCAATAAACCTCTGTGCCAAGCCTATTATCCCTAGCCTATGTCCTAATAATACACTGAGTGGCTCTCTTCAGCACAGCTCGGCGGTGGCCGTGTTGTAAGGGGTAAACAACTTTAATGACTTAACCCTTACAACATCATCTGGGGTTAGCTCAATACAACCGAGTGCAATGGGGACAACCTCACCTAGTAACAGGCTCCACCCCTAGACCCGAACTGCATCAAATGTATTGTTGCTAAAACTACACAAGGCACAAGGGCTGATATCCTGGGGAAGTTGGATACTGGCGGCCACCCATAAAGGGTTGGATAAGACCCGAGTCAAAGGATGCTGTGTGGTGGAAAAGTGGCAACAAAACAGTGCTATCTCTGTGGCAACAGACATGGTGCAATCATGACGTCACTGCTGGACAGAGGGATACAAGAGAGATAGAGAGAGAGAGAAATCATGACTCTCCCCCACTACAGTCAGTCCCCCCAATCCGCGCCTATATGGGCGGCATTACACGACGTATGGGAATTCGCGCATTGGGGATAACATAACTTATGGAGAAAAATACATATGTGCGGCAGCCCGCATTTCCACCCACATTTGACGGTAATTTTTGATAAAAATCAATACTAATTGGACACCAAGCATACACAATAATAGAAACATAAACAAGTCATTCCTTACATTAAAATAAATGCTATAAGTAGGTGAGAATAGTGGGCGCTCCGAGGCAGACCCCCCCCACAGGCCAGTTCATATAGCCTAGGCGTAGGCTTCCCCAGCTCCGTCACTGTCACTGGCCCCGTCCCCATCTCCGGATATATCCATAGATTTCGCGATCGCAGTAGTGCCTTCACACAGTTCATTCTTCCTAGGCATTTTAAGTTGTTGAAGAGTGTAGGAAGGCGGTTGTTTACACAATAAATGGGTCAAGTCTCAGCGCACCGGACACTTAAGGATGGGACTGAGAAGGAAGCGTACGTGTGGTTATGTGTGGTGTGGTGTGTGCTTCCTTCTCAGTCCCAATATCCTTAAGTGTCCGTGCGCTGAGACTTGACCCATTTATTGTGTAACACTGCCTTCCTACACCCTTCAACAACTTAAAAATGCCTAGGAAGAAAAACTGGTGAAGGCACTACTGCGATCGGGAAATCTATGGGTATATCCGGAGACGGGACGGGGCCAGTGACAGTGACGGGGCCGGGGTAGCCTAGGCCTCCGAGGGGTGTTGCGCGCGGAGTAGGGTGGGGGGTGGCGCGGAATACAAAACACCGCATTTTTACACCACTCTTCAACTGTGATTCGTGTTTTGTGGGGTCAATACGTGTTTTTAGGGATTTTGAGTACCTGTTTTACCCCTCGTCGCGGAATAGGGTATACGCGGACTGAGGATACGTGTATTAGGGGACTGGCTGTATAACAAAGGCTATGTAAATTATAACTCACTCACAAATAACATAGGTTACAAAACTCATTTGGGAGTGACACCCTCACACCCAGGGGGAGTCTGTTGGTGTATCTTGAAACAACAGACTGCTCATACTTCAATAACACTACAAGACATACACAACTAGTCTTTGTTATAGTATTTTTATGGTTTTTATATTTTTGTATTTAAATATTTTCTTCTATAAAGAGACACAGCAACTCCTACTTTACGACCCTACGCTGGGCTACATAAGGCAACCAACAAGCACCAGACGTAAGCATGCTAATCAAACCAAAGGAGGAGGCTACATCAACACTGACTGAACGGGGAAGGTTCTCCTTAAAACATACCCTCCTGTGGCAAACAATCAGCCATAACATTATCAGTGCCCTTAACATGCCACACATCCAAACTGTGTTCCGGCAGCAAAACATCACCTGACACTCATAAACTGCCCAGTCCACCACAAGACTGGCACTTCTCTTCGCTCTCTCCGGCAACGGGACCTGCCAAAAACCCTTCACTAATTCCACCTTAGTGATAGACGAGGCAGCCCCGATGCGGTCTATGGGATCGTCAACTCTGGATAATGGATAGGCGTCTATCTGGGATAACAATACTGCAGTCAACACAAAAACAGATCTTGCCACTCAGCTCAGGTTGCAAAGTCACTGGCAAAGACCACTCTAGATATCCCTTATCCCTCAGACGCTTCTCATGTAGTCCAGCTCTGCATTTAAGACAGGCTGTCGAGCAGGATTTATACGGTAGGGAGCCAACTTGAGCTTTGCACTGTCTCCAGCCTCTATGTCGGGTGCCACCCCGGACATCAGGCCTGGAGAATCAACAAACATTCGGAAGTACTGCCACAGCCTAGTAAACAACTCCTCTTGGCGCTTAGGAACAAGAGGTTGCAACTTATCTTGAAGAACAACGTGCTCAGGGCCCTCCCACAACCAAGCTGGGACCGCAGCCTCTAAACTATAATCTCCCTCCTTCTCCAC
>CM064543.1:12178851-12439675 GCA_032716605.1 Paralithodes platypus
TCATCACTACTATTATCACCATCAGCCCTGCTGTTTACTACCCATCTCTGCTACTGTCATCAGTCAGTACTATCAGCCATCAATCACTACTACTATTCACCGATCATCACAAATAATATTGACCAAGAATACTGGTAGATTCGCGCCCCAAAAACAACTCGCCGCCCCACCGACGGTGGGGCGACAATCGTCTGGCATTGACCAACTGAATTTGCCTACCAATTTGGTGACGATACCTTAACCCGTTCAGTACCAGTTCTGTCCTTTTTTTATTCATTTCTATACTGGATAATAATAGAAGTTTTTACTCAGTCCAAACTAGCAGGCTTTCAACTATCCCAATTAACTTTTTTTCCTTTTTTTCCACCACAGAATCCTTCTTCATCTTTTTGCTCTACAAAATCAATCTAATTATAGCTAGAAGTATGATAACAAAAAGACGTCAACCAGTAGCGGAAAGGGTTAAACAGTCTAGGAAAAGTTTTGGGAATCATTTATTACACACTCTCTTTTGATCTTTGAGACCTTGACCGTTTGACTTTAAGTGAGTGAGAATATGTATATGAAATATATTATATATATATATGGTATTTTATGTCGAATGCAACTAACAGTCAGGTATTACAATTTGAGTGTTTTTTTATGAAGGTTGACTTGTTGACTTTGACCTATTGGGCCTTGACTTTTTTAATGGAGGATTTTTCTATTTTGCTTACATTGATTTGAGCCTATCAATGGGAATTATGTTTATATTCTGTCAGTATGACCTTGGCCTAGTGAGAATCTTACATTAATGTTGTAAATACTATTAAAAATCAACTATATTTGACCTGTAACCTTGACTTTCGACCTGTACAAAATCTTATCGATGCTTTTTTTAGTTAACACACCAATTTTCGTATTAACTAGCAATTATGAATATGGTGTAATTGCATATATCACTTATATATTACAAATAGTGATCCATATACTGTGACCTTGAGCTTTGCACCTTTGACTAAGAATAAATATATATATAGTTGTGTGATGGTTCGTTGCATTGGCCAACTGCATTTGCCTGTACAATTTGAGTGGAACAATACATTAAACAGTTTAGGAGGAGCTTAAGGGAAAGATGACATACACTCTTGTGTTTGACCCTGGAGACCTTGACCTTAACTTAATTATAAATATTTATATGAAATTTTATTGATATGTTTATTTAAGTAATAAACAACTAATACAGCCAGTTTTTTTCACAAATGTGAGTAATCCTCTTTAATTAATAATAAAGTTGACCTTTGACACTTTTTGTTTTGCATTTGACATTGACCATGGAAAATCCAAATAAGCATGCCCAATTTCATTTAAAACCCATCAAGTTAGTTTCATATATATTAATAGAATATTTGAACCTGACATTTGACCCTTGACCGTTTCCGATATGAGTCAAAATGGTATTATTTTTCCCTTTCATTTCAGTGCCCACTATTTCACCAACCTTCGTGTGGAGTTTGCATGGAAAAAGTAACAGAAAATAGCATATTGGCCAATATTTGACATTGACCGTGACCTTTGACCCTTTCGTATGGAATTGTATAGTTTTTTTTGTATTTCCGTTGGGGCCTAGGTAATTCCGAATATACATGTTAAGCCTAGTGAGAATCTAAGTTAGTATAAGACATACTACTGTAGTACAAAACTTATTTTGACCTTTGACCTTGACCGTGACCTTACCCTTTACAATATTTATCTAAAATTTGGGCAATATGATATCAAGGTTACCAGTAACTTGCATAGTGAAAATGAAGATATTTATTAAAAACTAAAAATAAATAGTAAAAGTTGACCTTTGACCTTGACCTGTGACCGTGCCCATTATGTAAGAGGACATTTTTTTTGTATTAATATTACCCAGGAAAATCAAATAAGCATGCCTAATTTAATTAAAACCCATCAGTTTAGTTTCATATATTTTAATAGAATAGTTGACCTTTACCGTTGACCTTTATTTTCACCTTTATGATATGTGGGTCAGCATTTATTATTTTCCTTTTCATTTAAAGTGCAACTAACTCACCAAATTGTGTGAAGTTTGTATGAAAAGTAAGAATATAGTATTTTGACCTTTTATTTGACCTTGACCCCTGTTACCTTGACCTTTCATATGGAATAATATAGTTTATTTGTATGACTTTGACCTAGGTATTCCGAATATACATGGTAAGCCTAGTGAAAATTTAACAGTTAGTGTAAGAAATACTAGTACAAAACTTATTTTGACATTTGACCTTGACCTTTGACCTAACCCTTTGGAATATTTATATGAAATTTGGTCAATAAGATATCAAGGTTACCAGTAACTTGCATAGTGAAAATGAAGACATTTGAGTAGAAACTAAAAATATAAAATATTGACCTGATTTTTAACCTTGACCTTTGACCTTAACCTATAAGTTAAATGGAAAATTTCCTTTAATGACCATCGCATTGACCAAATGGATATACCTGAGAAATTTGGTGACAATCCATCAAACGGTCTAGAGGAGTTTCTGGAAAGACAGACGTACGACGGACGACGACGGACGACACGGACGACGGACAATCTGATGGGTGGTGCACAGTATAAGAATAATTTGAGCAAGCATGTCATAATGAGTAAGCTCACCCAGGTGATTCTTGTGTTTGAGTCATGTGGCTTAACCCAGGGACTACGGCCAGACTCTTAAGAGGTTTCTACTGGGCGAATGCGGCCAGACTCTATGATCCAAGGCCTAAAAAAAAACTTTTAAACACTCAAAGCTGCGGGGCCCGACATATTCGAGTGAGAGAATCATGGTCCCCCTGCAGTGCCCGACATATGTTGCAAGTGATGTTGAGCACATTATCGGCTCTGAGAGAGAGTCCACGCGTTGGGAGGACGATAGGCGGGCTCTGACCGCTCGGCACGGACCCAGTGCCGCAACTGTCACTACCTCCGCACCATTCCACACCCATGGCCTCGCGAAACCAGGAAAAAACTTGGGAAATTACCGTATTTTAGGGTTTTTCCCTTCGTGTTGTGCGATTGCTACAGGATAACCCGTGGTCGTAAAAGGATGATTCAGGTGTCATTGGAAAGCTCAATTATCGCCCGTTGACGGATACATCATTGTATAACGCTCTGGCTCTTTTTTTATGCATGAAAAAAAGCATGGAATGAAGCTTGTTTAGGGTAATTTCCCGCCTGCCAGGTAGTAGAAGTTACAAACATCCCGGTTGGACAGGGGTTAAAACACCCAAGTGGCACTCAAAACAAAGCAATTTGTGATTAGGTGAGATAATTCCCCTCCATTACTTGCTACTACTGCTAGACATGTGTCCCCCCCCTTCTCAATTATCTTGTATTTTCCCTATTATTCACGATATTTATCAAGTATTTTCGTGTGAGGACAGGTGGGAGAGAGGGGGAGGATGGAGGAGTGTATCTCCGACCCTCTAAGCCAGTCTGAGAGCTCACCTTGTCTCTCAGTACGACGCCAGACACAAGAGAGGGAAGGTGTTTCTCTCTCGCCAGTCAAGGTTAGATTACGACCGTGGGGTTAAAATATACGATTTTTACCAGCCAATTGCTGTTACCACTTGTTTTATTGCTTTTCAATGTTCATATGTTCATATTAAAAGTAAAACAGGCACTTATGTATAAGTATTAATTATATATATGGTAAAGTGACGATTTTTGTAAGAAATGTATCAAATACCTTCGCATGGCGGGCACTTTCAAATACCATAGCTGTGCAGCTTATGAGTTAAGGGAGCCCACCTCGTTTTTTTTCTCTCTCTCTCCCCTCTCTCTCTGGGCTGCATCCATTCGGCCTCATTCAGCCTACTGTTTTAAGATGTTTATCCCCATTAAGGAAGGTGTCCGTTTTTTTTTCCTGGCGAGCAGTGGCGAGCAGAATATATATATATTTTTTATTTGACAGCAGGTTAAATTTGAACATTTTTTTCGTAGAAAAATCCCTCCGTCGAAGACAGATTTCACCATACAATGTTTGCTTGCTATCTCTCGCCAGGAAAAAATCGACACCTGGATTTTTGTTTTCCTATATTTCGACTACTCCTCTCGGGCATAAGCTAAGAGCCTGTACATCCCAACTTTTCAACACTGTGAAGCCTGTGAGATCTTGTTCCAGTCTAGGGAGTGAACATGTGAAGCACTTAGAGCTCCACTCACAGCTCAAACAGCCCCATCTCTGAAGCTGCTCACATTTGTGATTCACTGTCTCACTCCTCAGACTTGGACCCTCACTCTCAGAAGGACACCTATTGAGCAATAAACTCGCTAATTGAGAAGGGGGGAGAGGGGGGGGGGTCACATGTGTAGGAGTGGTAGCAAGTAATGGAGGGGAATGATCTCACCTGATCACAAATTGCTTTGTTTTGAGTGCCACTGGGATGTTTTAACCCCTGCCCCCATATAGCATATTTTGAATATGGGAAAACTCATACATTTTGTAGAATATAATGATATTAAATAAAGTCATGGTAATTGGCATTTATTTCATAATACTATATCTACATGTTTCAGTACTTCCATTTGTCTATCATAGTGAAATTGGGTTTAGTGTAATACTCAGTGCATGTTCCTATGTATCGACAAAGGATATGTACGAAGAGTGTGCACTAAACATTTAACCTTCTTGGTAGTACAGTAGTAGGTCACTGTCGTCCCGTTTGTGGGCCCCGAGTTCGATTCCCGGCAGTTGCATTCATTCATTAATTATAAACCCTACACATTACATTGTGTAAGTGGTTAGATGTTAAGGACGTTTGTACAATATAATGATATTAAATAAGGTCGTGTTAATTGGCATTTCTTTCAATATATATATATATATATATATATATATATAATATATATATATATATGAACTAAAATAAAATGAAATAAAAAGTGAGGGTTTGCTATGCACCTCAGGGTATTTAATCTACAAGAGTAGACTATTATACTCAGGATTTATATAAAGGAGTATAATATAAATGCATTATTCATTATTCAGGATCATGTAATCAGGGTTTTGACATAATATATTATAATAGTAATACGTTATAGGTTATACTTTATTATCCCTTTAATAACAACAAAACATGGTAGAGTTATAAGGTATGTATTCTTATTGTGAAGACAATCGTCTTATCACATTGTAAATCTTTAACATTACATTGGTAGGTAATTTAACCTTAATATTAACATCTGGTGATCCACTAAGACTTGTTCTAGTAGATCAAACATGGTATTACAAAAACATATTTAAGGATATCTAAATCAGAACCGTTGTTTTATAGGATTCTTTCTCTTTTTGGCTAATTACTATTTTCCTCTAGGTGGGGATGTTGTAGCTTTGGTATTGGGGTGAATCGTCTTCCCTGGGGTCGGGGACATTCCGTTGTCATTGTGGCGATTCGAGCGTCCCTGGGTGTCGCCACACGTGTCGGTTGGTGAGGCGTTGAGTGTCTGGTTGATGTGAGATCTTCTTTAGTCTTCCTCCTTTCCTTTCGTTTTCTCTTTCGTTCTTCCGTCGTTTTCTTCGGTTTCTTTACTTCAGTTTGTCCTTCTTCTACTGTTTTCTCATTCTCTATTTGGATGTCTGTTCTTTTTCTCGATATTTTAATATATAATAATTTTTATATTTTCCTCCGTAGACCTTCATCAAGCTTTAATTAAAAAATAACCCCAAGACCACATTCAAGATAAATTTGTGCATTTATCGGTAGAAAAATATCCCAACCGAAGACCAGTTCCTCATAAACTACAGGCTCTCGCCAGGAAAAAATCAACACCTACAGTAAATGGCACGAAGGGACTTAAAATTGCCAAGTAAATGGAGCGAAAGATCTTAAAATTACCAAACTAATGGGGCTAAACATGAGGAAGAAGGGGGTCCAGATTAAAAAAAACTCTCCTTAATGTTACTCTCATTGTGAAATTTAGGACACAGAGCAGTTAATAAATGATCATTGACCATTTGCGAATTTCAGGCTATCAGGAAGTTGGAGCCATAAAAATCGATATGAAAAGAAGTGCAAATATAATCGATATTTCTGATGGACGGGAAGGATGCTAAATTTGATTTAAGGGGGGTGACCTGCTTTTTTTTATTTCTGTCCTTTTCTCTCTTTCTCTGGCTTGTATCCATTCGGCCCCATTCAGCCAACTATTATTTTAAGACGTTATCCCCATCTAAGTGTCGATTTCTTCCTGGCGAGCGATAGCGAGCCAGCATTATATGAAGAAATCCGGCTTCGCCGGAGACATTTTTCTACCGAAAAATGTACAAATTTAGCCTGCTGTCAAACAAAAATAAAAAATATGCTGGCTCCCTACCGCTCACCAGTCAAAAATTGACACCTGGATGGGGATAAACGTCTTAAAACAGTAGGCTGAATGGGGCCAAATGGATACAAGCCAGAGAAAGATAGAAAAGGACAGAACCAAAACAGGTCACCCCCCTTAATGTATTTATACTTTAATACGACGGTATTTTAGTTGTTAACCCCTTCTGTACCGGTGACGTCATTTCAACTTATTCTAGCTATATTTAGACGATTTTATGCAGCTTAAGAAGGATCTGTGGTAGTAAAAAGTCTTAAGTTAGATAGTACGAAGGCTGTTAGTTTGCTGGAGGCCCTTTAAAAACTGATTGAAATCGTCTAATAGTAGCCAGAATAAGTTAAAGAGACGTCGCCGGTACAGAAGGGGTTAATTCTGCTAAATATCGATGTTTAAACCTCCAACTTCCTTATAGCCGGAAACTCACAACTAGTCAATTACCATATGGATAAAACGACAACTAATATCTCAGTCATATGGTTGACATGGATTTGAAAAAAATAACAACACGAATTTATTCATTATTTCTATCATACAATCTGTCGATACTTCGTTATGAGTAGAATGCCTAAGAAGTATTAGAATGCTTAGCTGATAATCAAACACAGATGAGAAATATGCTGGATTTATTTGGTTACGGAAGTTAGTTTTTGCTTTTTTGGAAAACATTCGAAGTTAGGGACAACAGAGTTAAGTGAGGTCCCAATCGCTCACAACTCCTATAGCTTAGAAGTACAGGGCCGTAACAGATTATAATGCCATTCATTGGAAGTAAAAAGCCATATTGTACACTGTGTGAAAAACAGTGTATGTTATATCGTGTTGTATAATCAGGTGAGTCGTGTGTTGGATTTCCATGGTGACTGAAAAGATGTCCATAGTTTATCTTATCATATGTTAACAATGTGTGTGTGTGTGTGTGTGTGTGTGTGTGTGTGTGTGTGTGTGTGTGTGTGTGACAATGTGTGTGTGTGTGTGATCTACAGTGTGATTATGTAGTTTTTGCGTTTAAAAGTTGTAGTGGTGTAAGTGATATATTGACGTTCTTTTGTTCTTTTCCGTTGAGGAGGTAAGGGTGATCACGTCGAGATGGTTGGCTGTGGTCCTTAACCCCAGTGCCCATGGTGGTGGTGTCCATGGCGGCGATGTCCCCCCCAACCCCCGCCCCCGCCGCCATACCCCCAGTGAGGGTCTGGGAAGGCCTCAGGGTCAGGGCCGGCCAGGGGGTAGGGCAGGGGGTAGGGGCCTGGCATGGCGGACACCACGGCCAGGCTCACCATAAACACAGCCAGGATCGCCACAACCTGAAGAAGGGATTATGGATTAATTATACAGTAATTGACAACACTTAATGATAAATCGACATATAGAAGGGATGATGGGCTGAGATTAACTAACAACATTAAATGGCAAACACGATAAATTTATGTTGAAATAAATTATTTAGTTATTACATTAATTTATAAGGAATATATCAACCACGCTCACCATAAACAATACCATTATTAACATGGGCTATAATCAATTGTTTTAGTTTATGCTTGGGTGAGATTTGTTTGCGTAATTTTCTTAGGGGTTGGGGGGGGGAGGGAAATTTAAGGATTACAAAACAATTGACGACATATTAAGAAAATCAAAACAAGACTACCTGATCAACAAGCTACAAAAGGTTTCTACCAAATATGCACGAGCCTCTAAGTGGAGCATAAAGCTATCGGCATGGGGGTAATTAAGGGGGTAGTGCTTGGTTTTTGGCCTATATATTTTTGTATTAATGTATTTTTGAGTTTCGTCGCTAGACCCCCATCAAGCTTTAACAAAAAAACACCCCCTACACCCCCTTTCAAGATAATTTTGTAAAAAATTTCTGTAGAAAAATTTCCCGGCCGAAGGCCAATTCCTTCTAAAATTACAGGCTCGCTATCGCTCGCCAGGAAAAAAAGACACCTAAATGGCACGAACAGTCTTATTATTGTCAAAAAGATGGTGCAAAAGGTCTCAAAATCGCAAAACTGATAGAACGAACGTCTTAAAATCTCAAAACTATTATGCTAAACATGAGGGAGAAGGGGGTCCCCCAAAAAAACAACTACCTGTCCCTTAAGCTTGAAAGGGGTTGCATGCAATTATCATCAACATTACTGCACCGTAGATAGTTTTCAATGAGAACTAATGAAATTCCAATAATACAATATTTTGCGGGTATTGAAGAGTTTAATATTAATACGTGGATTGCAAATGGCGGTATTCATATACGATATACCTTTGTTTATATGTTTTTGAAATATCCTTGTCAGACAGACATTCACACGTTTATGATCACACATTCTCAAACTCGTTGCTAGACATAATTACCAAAAATCATAATATTGGTTATACAATTAAATCTACATACAGTATATGAAGTGTCTCTTAAAACTTTATGAATTCTTTAAAAGCTAACAATAAATAATCTGTAAAATCCAATGCTGCCATATTAAAGTAAAGTATAAATGTACGAAGTTTCCCCCTAGAAGAATGAAAGCAAGTAGCCTCTATAAGCCAAAACTCACAATCTTCATGGTGGATGCAGAGTAGATGACTGTTGTTGAGCGTCTGTTATCCCAGGGGTGAGGTAGTTAGGCTTATATAGTGTATAGTACCACCCTCCTCCTGCTGGTGCATATCATGCAGCCCTACACCACAGTCATCTTGGTCAACAATGCAGTCCGCCCTCAAGCACCCGTCACGATAGATATGTCGACGGGGAGGTTTAAGCCATCTCTTGATTATTGCAACCACCATGTCGCTTACCTTACCGTCGTGGAGGCTACTTCAAACCGTTTGTCATTAGCTTCCTAACCTTTCTTGTGAGGAGGATGTGCTCGCTTCATGATTTATACCGTTTAATAATGCATAGCATAGCATAACTATACAAACTGGTAAGATAAAAAATGACGCTAGTGTCAGCTAAAACGCTCAGGAAAGAGATCCCCTCAATATAAACTAGCGACATCAATAGACATTTTATTAACTTTTTGCCACCTGTAAAATAAGCTATACTTGGTAGTATTACATAGCATAAAAAACAGATGGCAAACTAGGAACGCAAAAACAACTTTAGCCAGCCAAGAGAGCGAGGTATGCAACATGGCGCCAGCTGAAACCAAGGTGTAGTAACGCTAGCCGGCTCCGCATCAGAGTCTAGACTAGAGGAATCATAGTCTCTTAAGGGAGGGCAGACCGTTTTTCTGGACCCCTTTCTCCCTAATGTTTAACCCCACTAGTTTCGAGATTGTAAGACCTTCGGCCCATTAGTTTGGCGATTTTAACACCTTTCGCCCCATTTTGTTGTCAATTTTAAGACCTTTTGTGCCATTTAGGTGTCGATTATTTCCTGGCGAGCGATAGCGAGCCTGCAATTTTACGAGGAATCGGCCTTTGGCCGGGACATTTTTCTACCGAAAAATGTACAAATATATCTTGAAGGGGGATAAATGAATTAATAGATCAAACAAACGGCCAGTCACCCCTTAATACCCAATTGTTGCACCGACCCTCCATGATTCGCCGGTAAAGTGCTGCCTCAAAAACCCAAGGTGTGGAGGTGTAACATTGTGGGGCGTGACATAGGAGTTTAGGATCAGGTTGGCCGGGAGTGTGTTTGTTCAGTTGCTCGGGGGGGATCCTGGACGAGGTGTTTTATCAGGGAATGACCGGACACAAACAATATTGGCTTACAACCTTATTCTCACCATATATATATATAAATATATATATATATATATATACATAGAGAGAGAGAGAGAGAGAGAGAGAGAGAGAGAGAGAGAGAGAGAGAGAGAGAGAGAGAGAGAGAGAGAGAGAGAGAGAGAGAGAGAGAGAGAGAGAAGAAATGGAGAGAAATATGGAACAGATTGAAGTATATTACACTATAGTCGTTTTTATCTTCACTGGCGAAAAAATATCCATATCCCCATAGTGATTGCCTATCAATTATGAAGATTATGTAGCGACATATGTTGTTGATAATGAAAACTTGTTATTAACATAATGTAGAAATATAGTAGCTTCATACGAATATATATCCATTACGTATCGAATAACTAGCTGCTAAAGGAATTGATTATCCGCCAAGTGAAACAAATCTATTAACTGTCTTCGTGGTGCGATGTATAAGGTGTTGATTTTCGGTGTGAGCATCCTGGGTTCGAATCCACGGACTGCCACATGTGTTTGTAAATTTCATTAATCGATTTTAGGAGTATGATTGGTTGTTGGAAGGAACATAATAATTGATATTGGTTCAGCAGTAATTTATCGAGAGGACATCCCTAAGTGGTTAAGGCCCCATTAATTGCTCTTTCCATTCACATATGCATAGCCTACGTGAGTTGCAGTTGGGATGTGTGTACATGCTTAGATTGATATGCAGGATTCGAAGTTGCATAATAAATCGAAGGCAGTGTCCACCAACCTTTAACTGTCTTCGTGGTGCGATGTATAAGGTGTTGATTTTCGGTGTGAGCATCCTGGGTTCGAATCCACGGACTGCCACATGTGTTTGTAAATTTCATTAATCGATTTTAGGAGTATGATTGGTTGTTGGAAGGAACATAATAATAAATAATATAGGTTTACTATTATTAATATTGCCGTAAGTACGAAGGGTCTGAATTGGATTGCCTAAAATATACTGGTGACCGGGTAGACTAGGAAGCTTTTAAAGAACAGAGATTGGACATATTTTCACCATCACACCATTTGGGAAATTAATAGACGAAACTATCAAAAGTATACCTGAAAACTTTGAACAATACTCTCGAGGTTCATATTAATGATTTTCTACCAACATTTTCAAACTTAATATTAACTCTTTCACTACCGGAGATGAATGTTGTTTTATTTCAGCCATATTTAGACGATTTTATGCAGCTTGGGAAAGATCTGTGGTAGTTAAAGAGTTAATTTAGATAGTTTGTAGCCTTTTAATTACTACACGTCCGTCCTAAGCTGAATAAAATCGTCTAATAAGTGCCAGAATATCATAAAAAGAGGCATCGGTACTGAAGGGGTTAAGCATTGGCATGTACTTAGTAGGTCAGATTAATTCAATTTCAAATTCAAATTCAAAAATAATTTATTTAGCTCATACATTTACAAGTATAGTTTTACACAATATAATATATAAGCTGAGCCCGCTAAGCATATAATATGCTTTCCAGCAGGCACCTTGTGTTATGTTGATGCTGTCACTAATGATAAACGGCAGCTATGAGGCAAACAAAAAACTTACAATATATGCAACAAGTATTAAAAAGAAGAGAACAAAATGTTCAAAGTAAAATATAAAATAATACAAAAAAATATTAGACACATCAAGTGGTCTCATTCAAAAAGGTCTATATTGGAGTGTTTTGCATGATAAAGTAATGTTTGATTTTATTTTTGAATGCATTAATGGAGGATGAAGACTTGATATCATTGGGAAGTGCGTTCCATAATTGACAACCCCGATAATGTACAAATAATTGTGACTGGGTAGAAGAAACAAATGGGACTGCCAATTCGTTTTCATTTCTAAGATTATAATTAATATTATGTTTAAACTTATATTCAATAGGACAATGTATTATATTATTTAGGGATTTATATATAAGAATAAGAATGACCTCTTTCACTTCATGACGTCATTCTCCAGTTTGTTCTGACTTGCATAAAACAAAATGGTATTGCTTACAAAGAACCTGTGGGAGTGAGAGGAACACCTGGGTTTATTATTACCCCTTTGAATCCCAGATGTTCTTCCTTTACAGTCTTGGCCAGAGTAACAATTCAAAATGAGTCACTGGAGGAAAGGATTAATCAATATAGTATAGTTAGAAACAAAACACATGGGTAATGCATTAAATTATATTTCAAAATACTGCTTCACACAGAAATATAATTATATCTATCTATCTATATATATATATATATATATATATATATATATATATATATATATATTTATATACTGTATATTATTTTTTTTATATATTTCTTCTTATTATTTTTTGGCACACAAATACACGTACGTACGTATATAAATCTTTATCCCTGACTGAGATTCGAACCTAAAACATCAGGGTTGAAGTCTCAGCTACGATATCCACTACACTACAGGTATAAGGATACAAAATCTTTGTCCATTGCTTTTAACTGAATCTGGATGTATTCCTTTTCCAATCCACACACATTTGTCGACCCATATTGCTTAGTATGTACAGTAATACAGATATTTTACCTTAACCCGGGAACGGCGCCGAGACTCTTAAGAGGTTTTACTGGGCAAAGGGGACGGGACTCTTAAGATCCAAGGCCTAAGAAAAGCCTTTTAAAAGATCCCAGTGGCACTCAAAACAAAGGAATGTAATTAAGTGAGATAATTCCCCTACATAACGCCTATCACTTATCCACATATGTCCAAACCTCCCCCCTTCCCCTTCAATTATCACTTGTTTTTCCTCCTATTCCCTTGTTTATCAATTTATTTTCCGCGCCAATATCCCCCACCCGGTTTCAAGGTCGAAGAGGAGGCATATAGAGATCATGGCAAGAGAGAGATTTCACTAGCAAGACATCAGTGTCGATCGATAAGTGGGAGGGGTTGGGTGTATGCCGCGAAGGCTCTCCGCTCATGAATAAACTGGTCGGTAATACATCGTCTTTTTTCACCCCCCAAATACTATTCCCACTTGTTTTATTGCTGTTACATGTTAATATCTTCATATTAAACGTAAAATAGGTGCATATGAATAAGTAATAACGATATTTATCGGATAATGACGATTTTCGTCGGGATGTATCAAAATATCTTCGCCTGGCGGGCACTTTCAAATACCATAGGTTCGCCGTTTAAAGGTTAAGGGCGCATTCAATCGGTACCGATGCCTTAAAACTCAAGAATCTCATTCTTCCTATGTGTCTGTCCGGAATCAAGCAAAATCTGTTCTTCGACTTGCCAAACACTCGTTCATTAATAATGAATGCACTGAACTATCCAACTCTAGCTTCTAGCTGATGCTGAGAGGATTGGGTTCGAGTCATGTGGTGATGGGCTGGTCTATCAGAGTGAGAACTGAGCGATCTCTGCCATACCCATAGCTTACTCTGGCTGTTCCTTTTACTTATATATTTTCTAGATCTCAATTGACGGCGTCTCTTCCGTGGATTGACCTCCCAATCTACCAAGATTGGAAGCCAAAGCATCACATTTTTCCTTTGCCATTCAACTTTCTCTTCATAATTGCTGAGGGGTCCTGGGTAGGGCTTTGGTTTCCCGGGCGTTTCCAGAACCCTCTTCAGCTCCCCGCCATGGAGTGGCTTCGGTCACCCAGGCTTTATTGTGGTCGGCAGGGAGGGTTCTGTGGGGGCGCTCAGTTATGGCCTTGGCCTTGCTTGGGGCCTTGGGTCTGTTCAGCCAGGCAGCTTGAGGAACAACAACAACAACAACTCTAGCTCTTCCCTAGCTTTCTGGCATCTAGCCAAAAACCTCTCCAACAATTTTTCTTCCTCGTCTTCCCCTCTCCTTTTCCACTCTGATGGCACAACCATCACTTCTTTCTCTGACAAAGCTGAACTCTTCGCTCAAACTTTCGCTAGAAACTCCACCTTGGATGATTCCGATGATATTCCTCCCTCTCCACCCGCTCTCTCCTACTTATGCCTAATATCCTAATCTCTTTTAAAGATGTACTTTCAACCCTCTCTGGGCTTAATACTTAGAAGGCGTACAGTCCAGATGATGTTCCTCCTGTTGAACTCCAAAACTGTGCTGATTCCCGGCAAACTCTTTTGTCTCTGTCTATCCTCTAACGTCTTCCTTTCTTGTTGGAAGTTTGCTCTCATTCAACCTGTCCCAAAGAAGGGTGACCTCTCTCATCCCTCTAACTATCGTCCAATTGCTCTGAACTCTTGTATTTCTAAAGTTTTGAAACTATTCTTACTTCCAAATTTCTTAAGCATTTCTCTTCTCATAATCTACTCTCAGATCGCCAGTATGGCTTCCTTAACCTCTAAACAGCGAGCATCCTCTATAAAGGCTTTTGTGGTAGAATGCGAGCATCCTCTATAGAGCCAGCGCATAAAAAACCTATAAAACACCCCAGTGCCACTCAAAACAAAGCAATATGTGACTAGGTGAGATAATTACACCATTACTTGCTACCACCTTCCCCTCCTTCCCTCCGCCCCTTCAATTATCAGCTATTTTTCCTCTTATTCCCCCTTTTATCGGGTAATTTTCCACGCGAATTTCCCTCATGCGTTTTCTCGTTAACACTGGCGAGGCAGCTAGAGATCCTTGCAACACAGAGACTTCTATTGCAACCCCTCAGTGTCGCACTGGAGGTCGGAGAGGGAGAATATTCCCCAAACGGGCTCTCGCCTCATGATACGACCGGACAGCAATAATATATCTTTTTCACCCCCCAAATGCTATTCTCACATCTTTTATTACTGTTACATGTTCATATGTTTATATTAAAAGTAAAATAGGTGCATATGGATAAGTAATAATGATATATATGGTAAATATGACAATTTTCGTCAGAATTGAACCAAATACCTTCGCATGGCGGGCACTTTAAAAAAACATAGGCTTCACCGATTTTGGGTTAAGGGTCGCTCTACTGGTGATCTTCTTTCATATCTTACTAACTCTTTGTCATCCTCCTTTCGAGACTTCAGTGAGACCTTTTCTATTGCGCTAGACATATTAAAGGCCTTCGATGGAGTGTGGTTCAAATCTCTAATTTCTAAACTACCCTCCTTCGGTTTCTATCCCTCCATCTGTGCCTTTGTCTCTAATTTCCTTTCTGGCCGTTCCATAGCTGCGGTTGTGGATGACCATCTTTCACTTCCTCATCCTATTAACTCCGGTGTTCCTCAGGGTTCTGTCCTATCTCCTATTCTCTTTCTAATTTTCATAAATTATCTTCTCAACTGTACCTCCAGTCTTATCCATTCATATGCAGACGACTCTACCTTACACTATTCAATTAGTTTCCCCGAATGTCCCAGCAAGCAATCCCTAAAAAACAAACATAATACAGCCATACAACACTTATCTTCTGATCTAACTACCATTTATGTTATGCCATGCTTCCAAGAAACGAGGTATATTCTGGTCGCACTTCCTGCTCTGGGAATTCTCCCTACCAGGAATTCACCGGAGACCTATGGTGGACGCTTCTAAAGTAGCGCCAGAGCTACGTCTGTCGACATCAACAATACTCAACACCTAGGCTATGCAAAGTTTATCATGATTTCTTACGATTCTGCATGTTTTTACTATATACTAGATGGCTACACTAAGTGCATATATAGTATGGTAGTTATGGTAATGTCCATATGTAGCAAGAAATTACTAACAGCAAAATAATAAGGATTAACTAACATAACTAAAAAGTGTGAAAATACCTTCTTCCTAATAGCCTAGGCTATACAGAAATATAAGTTATTTAATATTAGCCTATGGGTGACTTTAAAATATAATGAGCATCAATATGCAATGACTGTAATGTGTGTCAGCTATAGAAAGTACGACATATAGCTTATAATTAAGAATTATTGATGGAGAGGGAGGGTGAAGAACTGCGGGATATCGCCATTTAAAGGGCCGAGGTCGTTTACTGTACAAAACAATGTGTTTGGCACGGCAACTATAAGAATTTCTGGTAGGGAGAATTGTACAGTAATCTTCAACTTAGGGTGTTCTCAACTGGGTGAGGACTGACCTTAACTCTATTTACACCAAACAAATAACAGGCAAGCAACCGAAACACAAGGAAAGATTACTATGGTTTGTATTTATACAAGTGGTAGGTTCATAGATATATGTATAGCATATATAGGTTGTCTCACAAAGCTCGTACATAGGATATGGGATAATAAATAAATGAGGCAATAGGCCTCCACGCAAGCATATCGTCCTAAAGGTACGGCAAAATAATAATCATAAGTTGATGATAAAATAACAAGGATGACTGCTAATAAGATTTAAGAACAAGGAGCGATAGCTCTCAAAAAGTAAAATAAAGAGTTTAACATGGGATAAACTGTAAAAGTATAAACTGCAAAGATTAACTCTGAGACAACAAAGAATCTGCATTAATCAGACTCTAAAGCATGAATTGCAAGCATCAACTTTGCGACAAGATACAGTATTATGTCTAAACCTAAGTGATAGAAGTGCATAAGCGGCAGGAGCTCTCGGGTGACGTCCAGAGTGTGTGTAATAATTAAAATGGCAATGTTATATCTATATTTTCTCTTCAGGGGGTCACGGGAGCCCGGGACCGAGGAAGTATTTATATACAAAGCCGGTTTAGGACAAGTGTGTTTTGTTCCCCAACAACCGGGGTAACGAGAAGCAAGGACAAGGGAAGATGTAAAGCACGACTTCGAATCTATTACGAATCTATCACTGGTAAAGTCCTGGCACATCTAGGTCTAAGCCTCACTATAACACTGTTACCACGACAGAAACACTTAAGGCATAACATTTGGGGGATAGGAGAGCACTGAGAGAGAGAGGAGCACTGGCACTGGAGGTCGATGAGGAGCTGAGGTCCTGGCTGCCCACACGTGAGCCAGCTAGGTACAGGTCCTTAACCAACCCAAAGAACTCGTCTAACTTCCGGACTGATTCACACACAGTCCCAGCTTCTTCACAAGCTTGGGCTGAGGCCGAAAAGTCCCAGCCGACGCTGCAAGGCCTTTTTGAGGAACCAAAGAACTCGTCTCACGTCCAGACTGATTCACACACAGTCCTGGCTTCTTCACAAGCTTGGATCCGGGCCGAAGAGCTGCAGCAGGCGTTGGGTGATGGGGCACTTCTTCCAGGGTCCTCGGCTTCGCTCCTGGTCCTCTCCCACACAGTTTCTGGGGAAGATAGGCGGCTTATCTGTAACCTTTGGATTGATCACAGTCTTTCCTGGGGTTACAGGTAAACTCACCTGAGTGACTGGTAAGCCGACACGCTCTATCCACTTCTCGTCAGGGACAGACAAGATAGGGGTAGGAGAGTGACTGCTCAGGGAGTCGGGGGTGGTCTTCTCTACAGACTTAGTGTTCCCAAGAGTTTCCGTGCCAGACAAGGGCCACAGATTCTCTCCAACAACACTGGGGGTTATTAAGCCAGACTCTGTTGCCTTGCTTGCCCGACAAGCATTGTAGGTTGTATGGGGTTGCACTGAGTTAAGGTTACGGCAGCAAGCATTGTAGGTTACATGCCCTAATCCCCAATTGGTTTCAGAGTCTACGTCTAGTACCTCGCTTTCCCGGCAAGTATTATAGGTTACACAGGATTGCACTGAGTTAAGGTTACGGCAGCAAGCGTTGTAGGTTACATGCCCTAATCCCCAGTTGGCACTTTGACAAGCCTTTCCCACCTTAAACTTGGTTACCTTTGACTTGGAGTCGTCCTGTTCATCTACCTCGTATCCCTTGCGGAGTATACTGGATCCATCTGAAAAATAGTGTTCTGATCCCCAGCCTGTAGAACAAATAGACCTGCTCAACTTAGTCTTGGTTTTGTCTTTTCCAACCTTAAGACTGTTTGTGTAAGATCGAAAAATAGGTCTTAAACCAGCAGGCTGATTGCTTGCCATTGGTTGGGCTAGCTGAGGTAGTGTCTCTTCTGACTGAGATGTCGTGTGTAGGGTAACACCGGGCATGAAGGGCACAACTATGGTTGGTGATTCGTCTAATAAGTTTATCTGATTTTTCACAGGAGGTTGAACTATCACATTCACTTAACCCACTATTTCTACAGGTGCTGAGGTTAGGCTCTAAGACTAGTTGCAAAGGAAAACTAGGGTTAGGAGGGTTAATTGATTTGGCAAATGCAGTAGCTGTGTACATGTGTTATGGTGCTTCTCCCTCTTGATGGTTATTATTTAAAACATAAGGGTGAGGGGGTATTTGTTGATCTCGGTCAGTTTCGGCACTATAGGCGGTATATCTGGGAAGGTATGGGGGTTGTTGAGCAAATGGGGTTGAATTAAGGGGTTGCAAAATTTTTGAAGCTAGTGGGAACCGTCTATTTCGTTGTGTTTGAGTTTGCCTCAATTTCCTTCGCCGGGTTCCGTTTTCTATCACTGCTCTTTGGGTCATAGAGTCCGAATTGGAGAAGGTATTTGAGGGGTCACTATGTTGAGGGATCTCCGAGTGGCGAATGGTAGCAATCTTGATGTGGTTTATATTCTGCAATATCGGAGCTGGTAATATCTCAGCAGGCCGCATATATATTTCCAATTGGGGCAGAGAAAACTTTGTTGCCTTTAATGCTTCCAAAGCCCAATTTTTCCATCTATCTACCCGCCGTGAACTCCCAGAGGACTATCCCTTATACTTCAACAATACAAAAATCAACCCTTCATCTGCTCTCAGTATTCTCGGTGTCTCTTTTTCTTCTGCTCTCTCTTGGAAGGACCATATTGCCAGTCTTGCTAAGGTGGCCTCCCAGAAGCTGGGTGTACTCAACTGCCTCAAGGGGTTCTTTACCCCTGCACAGCTTCTTGCTCTGTACAGGGTCACAGTGCATCCTTGTATTGAGTATTTTTCACATGTGTGGGGAGGATCCTCTCATACAGCACTTCTAGACAAAGTAGAAAGGAAAGCCTTTCGTATCATTAACTCCCGTCCACTCACTGTCTCTCTGCAATCTCTCTCTCTTCGCCGCAATGTTGCATCTCTCTCACTATTCTACCGCTACTACAATAATCAGTGTTCCTCAGAGCTCTCTCAGTGCATACCACCTCCTCTACGTAGGGTATGTAGTACCTGTCTTGCAACACAATCCCACCCCTACTCTGTGCAACTCTATACTCCTTTGTACTCCAACTCAAGAGTGAAACGATACTCCCAATCTTTTTTTTATTCAACAGCTGAGCTCTGGAACTCTCTCCCTGAATCCATCTTTCCCTCATCCTATGGCTCCGTGTGTCCAGACATTTTGGCTCGAACATTACTTGATTTTGGCCCTGTCACTCTTTGAACTCTGGGAGAGACACTCGGTACAGGCAGTTATGCCTTTTGTCTCCATCATCCACATAGAAAAAAAAAATCAGTATAAGAACCCTATTTAATATATTCTGACTAACAAAATACATTTAATTTGTTGCCTCCTAACCAGTTTGGATTTAGGAAGGGTTTCGGCACCTGTGATGCTCTCCTGGTTCTCATGCATGTTCTCCAGGCTTCACTGGATGCTGGATATGTATCAAGATTAATTTATCTTGATTTTAGCTCTGCCTTTGATTTAGTTAATCATAAAGCACTCATATTTAAACTTGGTTCAATGGGGACTGCTGGTTCGGTTTTATTCTTTCTTCGTTTTTATCTAATAGACAACGTGTGCTAGTTGACGGCAATTTTGTCTCTTGCACAAAGTCAAATCTGGTGTCCCCCAGGGTAGTGTTCTTGGGCCTTTGCTTTTTATACTTTTTACTAGTGATATGCAGTGTGGAGTCTCCTCTAATATGATTGCTTATGCAGATGATGCTTCATTATGTGCACCCATAACTTCGCTTAATGAGAGAGCTTTGGTTGCCAATACTCTGAGAGATGATTTATTAAAAATGATTAGTTGGTGTGATCTTTGGGTTATGAGGCTGAACCCAGCAAAAAACACATAACCGTATAATTAGTAGATCTAGGACGCCTCTTCCTTTGCATCCAGACATTGTCATAAATTATTCTGTAATCAAACAGTGTACTACACTTAGGTCACTAGGTGTAATCCTGGATGCAAAATTTACTTTTGAGTCACATTTGCGTTCAGTTGCTTCGTCTATAGCCCAGAAAGTTGGTCTTTTACGTAAAATTAAAGTAATAACATTTATTCAAGTGATGTTATTGCTCGGAACTGCTTTTATTCTTTTATTTTGGCCTTCTTTGAGTACTGCTCTCCTGTGTGGGACTCTGCTGCTGAGTCCAATATATTGCGGCTTCTGGATCGTAGTACTGCTCTCCTGTCTGGCTCTCTGCTGCTGAGTCCAATATATTGCGGCTCCTGGATCGTAGTACTGCTCTCCTGTCTGGCTCTCTGCTGCTGAGTCCAATATATTGCGGCTCCTGGATCGTAGTACTGCTCTCCTGTCTGGCTCTCTGCTGCTGAGTCCAATATATTGCGGCTCCTGGATCCTGCCTTTAATCAGATCAGGTTTCTGTTGCCAGATCTAAATGTGAATCTTGAACATCGTCGCCTTGTTGGGTCCTTGACTCTATTTCATAAGATATTTAACCCGGCGCGCGCGCGCAGGGTGTAGTGAACACCACAGTTCTGGGCGGCAATATTAAGCTCTATTCCTGCCTATAATCGTCCTTTTACGATAAATATCGTTATTACTTATTCATATGCGCCTATTTTACCTTTAACCCTTAAAGAGCGGCGCGCAACATAAGTCGAGTTAAAGAAACTGGCAAAAAACGGGTGAAAAATGGGTGAAAATCGAGTGAAAATGGGTGGAACAGTAATGAACCATACGTCCGACATCTGTGGCCTCCCGGCCCACACTAACTCCAGTTCCCCCACCGCACGGGAGGATGACAGTGTGACCAATAGTTCGCTAAAAGTGAACAATGTAGCAAAATCCGCTAAACTTCCATCTTTGAGGTAACACTGTCAGTGCTCCACGAGTGCTACGTAGCTGTATGTGGTGTCATTGTGTAGCGATTTCCACCTAGTTTTCGGCACAATACAGTTCCTTTCATGCTGATGGTTGATATAGCAGTCAGATTGGCCTGAAAAGGCCCAAAACGGCCACAGACCCCCCCGCTAGACTAGGGTTAATATGAAGATAGTAACTTGTTACAACAATAAACAAGTGGGAATATCATTCGGATGGTCAATATCGCGAATTGATAGCGAGCGGTTCATTCATCAAGTGTGAGCCAGCCGGCCTCACACCCTCTTCTCTTGAGGGTTGAAGCAGTACTGAGCTACTCCCTCACACTCTCCCGGTCTCTACCTTACACCTTACGTAACACACACATGACCACAGCCTAGGATCGATTTGGAGATGCTTACACAAAAATATACCAATGAATATGGGAATAACAAGGAAAATGGGTGATAATTGAAGGAGGGGGGGGGGGGAAGGAGGAGATGTGGAGGAGTGATATGAGGTATGGAGGGATTTTTTTTTTTTTTTTTTAAGTACTACTGCCTACTAGTACTTAAGTACTAGCCTTAAGTACTACTGCCTTCTAAAAGTGTTTTTTTAGGCCTTACCTCTTAAGAGCTTTCTCGCCGTCGCCCAGTAAAACCTCTTAAGAGTGTTCTCGCCGTTCCCGGGTTAATGATGCTGACCATCCACTACATGCTAAGCTTCCACCATCTTTTAGGCCTATTCGGTTGACCAGATATTTCTTATAATTAAATAATCAGGCTCTTGCTAATGTTCATTGTAATACATCACGATATTCTAAGTGTTTTATCCCTTCAGTTACAAAATTCTGGAATACTCTCCCCAATGATATAGTGAATGAGGAAAGCTCTCAGATATTTAGATATAGTTAATGCCTTTTAAATTAGCTAATCATATCATGGGGCAGAGTGCTAGGAATCCTCATCCCCTTGTATAATTCTCCTACTCGACAAGACAGAGAAACGGGCGAGGGAACGCGAAAGTGGTCCCAGACTCTGAGAATAGGAACTTTAAATTTTGTTTCTGTTTGAGCTCTGTCTCGTGTCGGCCACCCCCAGCAATGGGGTATGTGCCTGAGTATATACATACATACATACATTCATATCTTCTTGACTGTTTGTGCTCCCCCCCCTGAGACCCTTTAGGCCCGGGCATATAGTCTGTCGAAGGCTCTTCAGTGGGGTTCACATTTAGTGTCTAATACTACTACTACTACTACTACTACTACTAATAATAATAATAATAATAATAATATCGGGGATGACTAACATATTTTTAATCACACAATTACACGTGCTTACATATAGAAATCTTTCTATCTGACCATATACTATATATACCGGTATTTTATTTTATTTTTTAATACTCCCAGCCGGACTCGAACCACTGACAGTCAGAACGAGTGTCCATGCTTTGATCCTGCTAGGGGTCATTAAATTATTGCCAAAAGTGAAGAACTCTATATATAGGTACTGTAACAAAATAATATAGTTATCAAGTATTGTATTTAACATTGCATATAAGAGAGATCATGTAATCTAAAGGTATGTGTGTCAAAAGATAAACAAGGCACATGCTAATTCAATTATTTAAATCAACTAAGTTTAAGAGTTTTCGGTATTTTCTTCCTTTTCCAGCCCGACCATTCACCTGAGGAGCACACCAAGGCCAAGGTCAGTTTGACTGTGTACTTGATTGAAAAAGAAATAAGATCTCGCTTAATATTTACTCGAAGGTGTTTTTATTGGACCTCCTCTTTTTTTTTTTTTTTTTCCTCTCAGGCGCCGAAGTGGTTAATGGCGCCGAGACGGTGTGCTTGAGACCCTTCAGTAAAGCGAGGTTGGAAGTTTGCTGAGATATGGTACGATCATGAGCCATAATAAAATATATACAATCTTATATTATGGTAAGAATAACATCATTTGAGGATGGGCCCTTATTATTATACTCCACTGCTGCTTTTATTACCATTCTGTCAGTTTTTAATCTACAACTTTCTATCTATAAAGAACCCAAACAATATACTACAGCGGTAAATAGCATCTCGAGTGCTTCAGAGTTGGTATGTAAATATTCGAATATTCAAAAGGTAGTATACTTATTATGGCTTGGGAGAGTGTCTGTCATCATTAAGTAGGCCACAGTAATAATGGGCTATTTCCTGTTACTTTCCTGAGGCCCACCAATGTATCCAATTATCAACTACTGTAGTCCCGTAAGGTGAAAGAGCAGCATGTTTACTTGGTTGACTATCTGTGCAGGCTACATAGCCATAAACGTTAATTATTCAATATGCATATGCTATATATACTGTATATATGTGGACATCTAAGCCAACCAACGTCCTCCTTCAGAGTTAAGACTGTACTCATCGACTAACTGGAAGTAGCAACAATGTAACTGGGACCGAGACAAAATAATGATCTGCCCGTGAAACAACAAAATAGTTTAAGTATTGTTTTTCTGTGTGTATACTGCAAGTTTTGTTATACTGTTTACTCTTATATTGCAACATGTTTCCTTGACGTACACTCACTAAGTCAGGGTTCTCCTTGGATTTATTCAGCTTATAATGACTAGACACATACTTATAAGGCAGATTAATTATCATAATAAAAGGCACAACATTTTGTTCTTGATTGTTTAATCATTAATGAATTATCAACATTATTAGGTGCTATGTATTAGAGGTAACTTGGCTGGAGAGAAAGAAACACAAGGCATCTACACGAAATATAGCATATTTATACAAACAGGAAGCAAAACAAAATAACAGTATAACTACAAAGGAAAGCATGTATAACACTATGTTGGCCAGGCTTGGAGCTTGGCGTCTCTAGTGAAGTTGGTAGTGCAGTGCTCCCAGCCTGGGGTCTTCAGAGGTAGGTTGTCGATGCTGGATCCAAGGTAGCTCCTTCTTCAGAAACCGCAGCCCTCTGAGCCTATAGGCTTCAAAGGTAGGTTGTTGATGCTGGATCCAGGGCAGCTCCTTCTTCAGGTATAGGGCAGTTCCTTCTTCAGGCACAGGCAGCTCTTTCTTCAGGTACAAGGCAGCTCCTCCTTCAGGTACATGGCAGCCCCTTCTTCAGGTAAAGGCAGCTCCTTCTTCAGGTACAGGCAGCTCTTTCTTCAGAAACCGTAGCCCTCTGAGCCTGTAGGCTTCAAAAGTAGGTTGCTGGATCCAGGGTAGCTACTTCTTCCGGTACAACCAGCTCCTTCTTCAGATATTGGCATTGTGATCAGAAGGACCAACAGGTGCAAAAACTGCAGTCTTGACAACGCCAGGAACATCCGTTAATACCAAATCTAGAAAATTCCCAGAAATATGGGTAGGTTTTGCAATCAGCTATTCAGAACCAGACAAATTTACAAAGTCCAGAGCAGCAATACCATATATATTTGTAGGAGAGACCGAGTTCAATCACTCTTGCTGATGTGCATTCACATCTCCAACAAAGATAAAAGATTATATAACATCAATTGACTGTATTGAAGCCATGGCAGTTAAAAGGCAGTCATATAAATCATTATTAGCGTCAGGATATCTATACAGGCTAAAAATGTATGGTTATTGTAATTGCTGGAAACTTTGAATAATTTAATCTCATGGCAATCACAAACAAACTTCGTTAAATGCTGGGCATTATAACCAGATCTAATATAATATAAACTCATTCCATGAGAAAAAAAAAAATATCATGATCAACAGATGCCTTTGTAAGATCCTTAATAATCTTTTGAAGTCCACGGATGTTAGAATAAAGAATTCGACAACTTCTCACAGGCTGTCTACGGGGACCGGGATTTAACTCTATATCACCGGACAAAAGGTCAAACACAAACATATAAAATTAAAAGAAGAAGCCTATAAAAATACGAGAATAATGGATATATAATTATATAGTCTACCCAGAAGGAGCCATCACATCTGAGTAAGGCAAAACACCCCGTCAAAGACACCATATCCAAGAGGGAACGGTAGCGGTGGATTTATCTATATCAGTTAAAGGAAACACAGAAAATAAGGAAAATTCTCCTGGAAATCCACCATCTGCCTGCTGTGACCACCTTATAGAAAAATCAGATTGCAATAAAAGACAGCAAATAAAGCTGTACATCAACCATAACAGCAGTGATGGATGGACAATGGTCAGAGGAAGACCCTGGTACAAAGGCAATGGCATTATCCTATTCATCCGTCATGACAAAATTACCATGAAGTTGCTAGATGGCCGTTTACTAATATAGTTCATCAGCCTTTAGACAGGTATTTTTTGTAGTCCTGCAGGGAGTCCAAGCATCCGCCACGCCAAAGTTAAACCTGGTGGGGGAGTCGGTTTAGTCGCTGACAACCCGACCATGGAACAGGTAGTACCAGATTACATGTTAGTTATAGCAGGATAACCTGACTTGACAGTAAAAGGAATATATTTTGGAAACGCTTGTCGTAATGATATATAAGGGTAGTTGTTTTGTTAGTAATATCTATAAATTGTATTAAATGTATATTTTATTTGGAGGTTGAGGTGGAGGTAGTGGGGTCAGACTTAATCAAATAGATATATGGTTGACAATTAAGAGTATAATCAGATACTGAGTTCATATACCAGACCAGATATCATTACCATACTAATATTCTCGGTTATCAAAATCGATTGGAAGACGAATATGAACGTGACAGGCTCACTTAGGAGCAGTTGGGACATTTATTGTTGATTCGATAATTAAGAGGTATTGATATTATGATACTATGATATCAAGTTAGAAACCTAATAAGGAAAATAAATTGAATTTGTTTATCAAATATGTGGTTCATTTATATTAATGTCAAATGTATCTGCCCGCAAACTATTAGCGGTATTGAAATGTATTTATAATATTAAAGCTATCTTTACTTATGATATACTAAACAATACATAGAGCAGTAATTCCTAAAAGGCATTTGGCCACTTAAGTCATGGTTTACTTTGGTTTGGTTTGATTTGTTTGGTTTGCAAGTTTTACATTTTAATCACTAACATTTCACATAGAGAATAAATGTAACAAAATCGAGAGTCTCCTCAATGCCTTAGCTTAAGACACTATCCAGAAAGGTTGTTAATACGAAGTGAACTGGCCTTGTATTGACATAATGTATGTTGGAGGGACATCAGTGTGTTTCAAGAGATGTTTGCTGACATACCATGTATTTACTCTAGTCTACCATTGTGTGCAGTTGTAATGATCATCTGGTATGACTATTATGCATTGAAAGTACAGTATAATTGAATATGTCAATTAGAGTATACAATAATGCTGGAACTTGTAATGAAATACTGTACATATTATATTAGTATAATTATCAATCCACCCTACATCTTAGCAATCTACAACACAAACTTAGTCTTTCGGAGCCAAATCCAGTATTTATTGCCAAACAATTATTATTTTCCTCCACCAGTGTTCAATACAAACTAATCTTTGACTAGCTCGAATACGCTATTGGTTCCAATTGAAATAATACACTTTACATCTAACATGTCGTATAAAAGAAGTATGGTACTTCTCTCCGACAAATCCCCATATTCCTACGTTTTGGTCTTAGGTGGCATTACTAGTAGTGTTGGTTCATAATTTTCGCGTACCATATCGTACTCTTACATTTTATTCATGCTATTATAGATTTTATTGTGCGAAAAACAAAAATGGTGGGGTCAAAATGTTGCTGGAGTCAGATTTTATCCATTAGATTTCTAGACTACTTCCAATGCTGATTAAAAACGTCTAGTGTCTGCCTGAATAACGGAAGTTACGGACATGTTACTGAAAGGGTTAATTTTATGTGTAGGGTGATTTTTGTGATGAGGCAGCGTCATTCATAAAATGGTGACTTTTATGTAGTGGTGACTTTCATACAGGGGTGACTTTAATACAGGGGTGACTTTTATGTAGTGGTGACTTTAATGCAGGGGTGACTTTTATGTAGTGGTGACTTTCATGCAGTGGTAACTTTAATGCAGGGGTGACTTTTATGTAGTGGTGACTTTAATGCAGGGGTGACTTTTATGTAGTGGTGACTTTAATGCAGGGGTGACTTTTATGTAGTGGAGACTTTAATGCAGGGGTGCCTTTTATGTAGTGGTGAATTTCATGCATTGGTGACTTTCATGCCGTGGCGACTTCTTACAGTGCCAACTATCATGCCGTTGGTACTTTAATGCAGTGGTGACTTTTATGTAGTGGTGACTTTTATGCAGGGGTGCCTTTTATGTAGTGGTGAATTTCATGCATTGGCGATTGTAATGCAGTAGTGACTTTCATGCAGTGGTAACTTTCATACATTGGCGATTGTAATGCAGTAGTGACTTTCATGCAGTGGTAACTTTCATACATTGGCGATTGTAATGCAGTAGTGACTTTCATGCAGTGGTAACTTTCATACATTGGCGATTGTAATGCAGTAGTGACTTTCATGCAGTGGTGACTTTCATATAATGGCGTCTTTTCATGATGTGGTCACATCATTGCAGTAGCAGCTTTCATCCAGTGGCGATTGTAATGCAGTGGTGGCTTTCATGCAGTGTTGAGTTTTACACAGTTGTGAGTTTCATGCAGTGGTCACGTTAATGCAGTTGTCACGTTCATGCAGTTGTCACGTTCATGCAGTTGTGACTTTTTACAGTTGTCACGTTCATGCAGTTGGCACGTTATTGCAGCTGCGACTTTCATGAAGTTGTCACGTTCATGCAGTTGTCACGTTATTGCAGCTGTGACTTTCATGCATTTGTCACGTTCATGCAGTTGTCACATTCATGAAGTTGTCACGTTATGAAGTTGGCACGTTCATGCAGTTGTGACTTTCATGAAGTTGTGACTTTCATACAGTTGTCATTTTCAAGCAGTTGCGAATTTTACTGTGGTTACGAAACTTATTTGCGCTGGTATCGGCAACTAGATTGAAGGCAGATCATTTTGTGTGACGGAATTCTTATAAACGTCTATTTCTGCAGTTGCCAAATAAAAAAAGTTGCGGAGGGGGGAGCGCTCCAGGAAAGCCTTAACATAATATATATTTATTTATTATATTGTATTTAAATTATTGTCATTTTTTTTTGGGGGGGGGAGGGGGGTGCAATCTCCCTCATGTTTATCCCCGTTAGTTTTGAAATTTGAAGACGCTTATCCCATTAGTTTGGCTATTTTAAGAACATTCGCCCCATTTTTTTTGTCAATTTTATGATCTTTTGTGTCATTTAAGTGTCAATGATTTTCTGGCGATTTTAGCGAGCGTGCAATTTATATAGAAACGGCCTTCGGCTGGGGCATTTTCTACCGATAAATACTCAAATTGATCTCGAAGGGGGGTCTTTTGGGTATTTTATTATGCTTGATGGAAATCTATGGAGGACACTAAAAATATATATATAATTTAATATAATAAATTTAATATATATATATATATTTCTAACCTTAAGCCACTTTGACACATACCGACAACTGTTACATTACCCTACATCTTTGACCAACTGCGAAGATTGTTTATGTTATACCACAAAATACAACAGTTCCCCCTCAGCCTCAGTCACAAAATACAGCAGTCCTCCCTCAACGACATACAACAGTTCCCCCTCGGCCTCAGTCACAGTATGCAGCAGTCCCCCCTCAGCCAAATAATCCATGACTGGCAACCATCACCGAGAGAGTTGCCGCTTTGCCACGTCACCAGCCACGACGACGCCTGATTGGTCGCTGGAGGAAGTGCGGCAACGAATGATAAGGCCGCTACCATTCGTCACGCCCCCACCACCCACGCCCCACCAAGACCTCCTATCGCCGAGCCCTGTATACCATTAACTCGACGGAGCCCGGTGCAGTCCAATTTTGTAATAGGAGGGCAGAGGAGCAGCAGAAGGCATCTCACTCCCCCCCCCTGAGATCTGAGTGTTTTTGACCCAATCAGTGCTTCTGGCCTGACCTTTGAGTGCTCCTGACCTCAACTCCCTTTACCAGCTAAACTTGGAAAGGATTGAATTAAGAGACGCACATAACTAACTTCGACTTATGTCTGCCAAGTCCCTTCTAAGCTTCATATATAAATCATGTACCTTTCATAAAATACACTTACACACTACAGTATCTTCCATTTTACCTCCTTCGCTTCTATATATACATTGTCATGCATCTGACCGACTACTCAGCCACCATACCTCTGCATATATAAGAGCAAAATTAACTCTGCCTTATACCCGTTCGCTACACTAGAATCAAGTTTTGCCCCCAACACTATATTAACACATGTTCTTAGAACTATATGTATCCACCGTCTCTATATTTGTAAATAGTTTTTGTATTGCTTGTCTATTTTATATGATGCATTTATGTTTATCTGCTTGTATGTAACAAAATAATGATCCATGCCAGTCACTTATTGTAACTTGACAAAATAATATAACCTATAGGACTTGTATACCCATCCTTGTATTACTTATACACGCCTTGCCCTCTAGATATAGGAACCACATGGTATATGGCAAAGTGTATTCAACCCCCTCATCGATAAAAGGGGTTGGTATCTAACTGGTAGCAACGGTGGTTCTCTGAGGCTAGAGGTAGTTGTGAAGCTCTGCAAAGAGGGTAGAAGATAAATTTAGTTTTTGCCTTAAAGTAAGAAACAATGTAGAAACATGAATTTAGGAAACTTAGTTAATAAATCGTAGGCAGTGTCCACCATCCTTTAACTGTCTTCGTGGTGCGATGCATAAGGTGTTGATTTTCGGTGTGAGCGTCCTGGGTTCGAATCCACGGACTGCCACATGTGTTTGTAAATTTCATTAATCGATTTTAGGAGTATAGTTGGTTGTTGGAAGGAACATAATAATTGATATTGGTTCAGGAGTAATTTATCGAGAGGACTTCCCTAGTGGTTAAGGCCCCATTAATTGCTCTTTCCATTCACATATGCATAGCCTACGTGAGTTGCAGTTGGGATGTGTGTACATGCTTAGATTGATATGCAGGATTCGAAGTTGCATAATAAATCGTAGGCAGTGTCCACCATCCTTTAACTGTCTTCGTGGTACGATGCATAAGGTGTTGATTTTCGGTGTGAGCGTCCTGGGTTCGAATCCACGGACTGCCACATGTGTTTGTAAATTTCATTAATCGATTTTAGGAGTATAGTTGGTTGTTGGAAGGAACATAATAATTGTAAGGCCTCACCTCCCCTTCGCAGGATTTTGCCCAGACACGATGGATTTAAAGACCTATCTAGAGATGGTGGAACCCATCATTGAAATGGGATACCCGGAGGAAAACCGAACGGCAGTATTATTAGCCAACATTGGGTTCCGGACATATGCTAAGCTCTCCGGGATCGTTAAAGCTACCACGACGTGGCCAGAATAAATAAATTACTACTAATTTTAACCTTGCAACCGTCACTCAGTCACGTCCTAGCCCTTGCTAAACTCTGTAACTCACATGGGCGACCTGGACGACACTATGCTCCATCTACGACAACATGCACACATCGTGTACCCTGAAGCTAGTACGTTAGAAATCAATATAACCATTTTTGAAAATTTAATCAGAATATTACCAGAGACTGTCAGACAACATTTTATCATTCACGACACCACCACACCAGTACAGGACTTTGTATTCATTAGAAAACTGCTCGCTGCCACTCCTAACACAGGCACTCAAGCCTGTTCTCTAAGCCACACCCCTACTCCCCACCCCAGCCACTCAACACTAAAAACCTTAAACCCCCCAAAGTACCGAAAACTATGGTCACCCACCCCAACAACCCCAATATGTTCACAAAGATGAAAACCAGTAGATCTGTAAGAGTTCCGGCCATGGCAGGGGAAATGCCAGATTCACACCTGGCGAGCTTGTGAACGTGTGTGAACTGGAAACCCCACCACTTCTCTGCGCTACTATAACCCCAATAACCAACCAACTTACCAGTACCCCCCTCGTTCAAATCAAAACTCACGAGGAACAACTATATAGAGGCAGCCGCCAATATTCAGAATCCCACACCACCAGCCCCAACACCCAAACCCCTGCCCACCACCTCTCCACACACCACCTGGGTGTCATACCAACCCCAAGAACCTCAATTCCCTCATCAAACCCCCCTCCCACACCCGAACCTCAAACTCAACCTCGGCAACATCCTCACCACAACTCAACCCAGCCAACCATCCTCGCCCAACCTAGCTCAACCTCAGCATCAAGAACCTCCAACTCAGGCCAACAACCCCCTCCTTCCCCCTGCACACCTTCCCAAACTTACCGCATCTTCACAAAAAAAATTCACAACCACAACCCAAACCCACCACCCCTAACACCCCAACCAACAAAACTCCAATACTGTACATTTCAATTACTTCCCGGAAAGCCTCCCTGAAATTATACAAACAAACACAACCACGACCAGATCAGGCAGAGTTTCCCCCCCCCCCCAGTCAGGCTAGGATTATATGGTACTTTTGCGTCTGCACAGGTTAACAAAAAGGTCACCCGGGGGTATTAGGTCATCACACGACCCCCCGCAACCACCCAGCGCACACCTCCTACACGCACCTACTCCGTACCAGCCATGCACATCCACTTTGTACTGTGGACCTCAGGGACGATCAGGAAGCAGCACCTCAAGCATCCAGATCAACTGATGAAGGAACTGAAGAAAACCAGTCCACACCGGGAAGGGACACCAGTGGGGTACACAAGACGATGGTACAAAGCCTTAGAGCACCTCCATCCTATCTTAGTGACAGAAAAAGAAAAGGTGTTCCGGCTCCAGCCACGAGGTTGTGACTTTTTGAGAGGCGGAGGTGGTGCTATACCACAAAATACGACAGTTCCCCTCAGCCTCAGTCACAAAATACAGCAGTCCCCGCTCAACGACATACAACATTCCCCCCTCAGCCTCAGTCACAGTATGAAGCAGTCCTCCCACAGCCAAATAATCCACGACTGGCAACCATCACAGAGAGAATTGCCGCTTTGCCACGTTACGCCACAGCCATGCCGTCACCAGCCACTACGACACCTGATTGGTCTTTGGAGGAGGTGCAGCAACGAATGATAAGGCCGCTACCACTCATCACGCCCCCACCACCCACGCCACGACGAGGAGGATATTAAGGAACACCCCGTTCTTAACATTAATCCTTCATTACAAACCCCAATGTACTTGAATAAATTAATGAAAGCATATGGCTGCCAAGTCCCTTCTAAGCTTCATATATAAATAAAGTACCTTTGATAAAATACACTTACACACTATCTTCCATTTTGCCTCCTTCGCTTCTATATATATATATATACATTGTCATGCATCTGACTGACTAATCCGCCACCAAACCTCTGCATATATAATTTTATACGGTAAGCAAAATTAACTCTGCCTTATACCCGTATGCTACACTAGAGCCAAGTTTTGTCCCCCACACTATATTACACATGTTGTTGTTGTTGTTGTTGTTCCCCAGGCTGTCTGGCCGAACAGCCCCAAGGTCTCGAGCAAGGCCAAGGCCATAAACGAGCGCCCCCACAAAACCCTCCATGCTTACCACTAACAAAGCCCGGGTGACCGAAGCCACTCCAAGGCAGGGAGCTGAGGAGGGTGAGGAAACGCCCGGGAAACCAAAACCCCACCCAAGGCCCTGTGCCCCTCAGCAATTATGAAGGGAAAGTTGAGGGGCAAGGGAAAAATGTGACGCTTTGGCTCCCAATCTGCCAACTTCTAGGTTGGCAGTAGGGAGGTCAATCTACGGAAAAGACGCCGTCACTTGAGATCTAGAAGATATATAAGTAAAAGGAACAGTCAGAGTAAGCTATGGGTATGGCAGAGAACGCTCAGCTCTCACTCTGATAGACCAGCCCATCACCATTATTACACATGTTCTCTGTAACTATATGTATCCACCGTCTCTAAATTTCTAAATAGCTTTTGTATTGTCTATGTTATATGATGCATTTATGCTTATCTGTAACTAGATAATAATCCATGCCAGTCACTTATTGTAACTTGACAACATTTAATAAAACCTATAGGACTTGTACACTCATCCTTGTATTATTTCTGTACGATTTTCCCTCGAGATATAGGAGCCCCATGGTATACGGTGAAGTGTACTCAACCCCTTCATCGATATAAGGGGTTGGTATCTATGTTTATATTCTTAGTCTATGTATGTATTAATTATTTGTTATTGCTTTCTTATCATTATAATTTCTTATCATTTCTTATTTCTTATCATTTCTTATCATTATTATGAGTGAACACGTGGTCATTTGGGGGACGGGGTCGGGCGCAAGTTGGAGTAGATAATAGTCCATTAGGCGCCTGGCCCGGGGGGACGATAAATATGATAGATGCGCCTGGAAGTTTGGTGGGCGGGCTTGTGGCTTCGGCTCCGCTGCATGTCTGCCTGCCGAGATCGGAACCTCTCCGGGTGGTCGGGGGATGAGGGAGTGCTGGAGCGACCTTGGTGACCCTGGTCTCTGGGTCTTCTCCTGGGTGACCTAGATGTGTGTGAGTTTAGGTTTTATCTGTGTTTGTTCGTTGTTTTATGTTGTGTTTTGTGTTTTCCCTGTTCTTGCTCTGTCTTGAGTCGGCCACCCCCAAGAAAAAAATAAAAAAATATTAATAAAATAATAGAAAATAGAAAATAAAAATAAAAATGGGAAAAGTGGGGATTGGGCCTGAGCATATAGATAGATAGATAAATTTCTTTCTCACACAGCCAGGAATTCCCCGAGTGCGTTGTTAGGATGAAGTGGCTGTTTTCTTACCCATGTGACTCTGAGGTGGCCAGCTAGGATTAACCCCTTCAGTGCAATGACGCCTTGCGTCCTTTTATTCTGATAATCACTCAACACTTTTATTCAATTTAGGAAGGATATACATACTATATTGCATAGTATTGGTTGTTGATCCACAAGTCTACTGCCATCCTCACCTATTAGTCGCCTAGTACGACTTGCAGTAGGATGTGTGGGGTATATTATCTTGTTCCTGCACTGTAAAATGAAGGCCCCCTAACCCCCTGGGAGTCCACACTGTAATAATTGTGTGTTTAATGTAACAAAAATGAAACACATAATAAGCGTTACAATCGTTACATGTTTATATTAGCACACATAAACAATTGAAACACTAATTACATGTACAGTATATACTGCATATTCTTTTACAATTAGCGTTAAATTTGTCCAGTGTATGTAGGCATCAATGACGTTGATGGAGATAGCCTTTATCTCTCAGACTTTCACTGATCCTTCCCAAGCTGAAGAAAATCGACTAACATTAGCCAGAATAACATGAAAGAATGTCTTATGGCGTACTGAAAAGGGCATGTAATATCACCTGTCAGTGACCAGAGAAAGAAATATTGGGATCAACAGTTGTAGGCTACATCTTTGTCTCTAAAGGTCCCTCCCAAAGCTACCCTGTCAATATCTAAGACCCCTTAGTATGCCTGCCAAGTATGTGCTCTCAATCTTGAAAACTGAGGGAGTAGTTCGTGAACAGACAGACTCACAGAAAGAGCCCTTTATATAGTAGCCTAGGTATATATATACAGTACATATATATTGTTAGGAAGGGAGCCGGGGGAAACAGATGCTCTGATAGCCTAGCCCACACTGCCCACCGTACTGCACTACCCTGCAACAGACACGCTCTTAATATCTGACTCAAACACCAAGACACGCAGGTTCTCTAGGAAAAGTGGTTATCTTCCTCTTTGCTCTATTAAAGCAGTAACACAGACACAAAAATATCTACTGTCTCCGAGACTGGTCGATAATGCTGTTAGTATGTCGAGAGAACTTCTAAGGTTATTCTAAACTGCACAAATATTACCTAACCATAACCCTACTAGACTCCCAGAACAATCTATATCATGCCACATCGCTTAGGAATTGATAACAATATAGAGCAAAACCATGGGAAAGTCCAATGCAATAAACTTCTGTGCCAATCCTATTAACCCTATCCTATGTCCTAATAATACACCGAGTGGCTCTCTTCAGCACAGCACGGCGGTGGTGTTGTAAGGTATAAATAACTTTCATAACTTGTCTCTTACAACATCATCAGGGATTAGCTCAATACACCCGAATGCAATGGGGACAACCTCACCTAGTAACAGGCTCCACCTCTAGTCCTAACTGCATCGAATATATTGCTGCTAGACTACACAAGGCACAAGGGTTGATATCTTGGGAGGTTGGAGACTGGCGGCCACCCATAAAGGGTTGGATAAGACCCGAGGTAGAGGATGCTGTGTGGTGGAAAAATTGGCCTTAGCCTACTAAAGCACGCACCCAGCAACCTCGGTCCTCAAAGGCCTGACAAAAACAGAGATAACCAGTCCAGTCACCAAATTCCCCCAGGTATATCAACCATGAATAATATGCACATCCAATAATGGTAAACAATGCAGCAGAATAACGGAAAAGAAATAGAAGGAAACAGGTGGAAGCTTATAGTCTAGATTTCCAGCGAAAAGAATACAGTGATTAATATTAAACGAAATAAACTCTAGTATTTAAACTAATAAGATTAAGACAAAAATAATATGCTTAAAATGACTCCAGCCCTACTATGCTTCGATCTAATAAGGAACAAAAGAGATATATGCGGTATTTAACCCTTAACTGGCGGCGCCCGGCTATTGTCGAGTGAAATAAATGTGGCCTATGCGGCGGGGCACGGCTATTGTCGAGTGCAATTTTGAGCACGTAATGTGCTCTGAGAGAGAGCGGAGCGGTGGAAGGAGCGTAGGTTACCTCATGACCGCTCGCCACGGTGGCCGTGGAGCTACTGAGATGTACTCCTTTGTACTCCACCCTCTCTCACTCGTTTCACATGTAATAATGTAAGGAAATGACCATATTTTACCGATTTTGCCCTTCGGTTGCACGATCGTTGCAAGACAACCAGTGATCGTAGAAGGATGGTTCTGGTGTCATTGGAAAGCTGAATTAACGCCCTTTCAGGGATACATACTTGTTGTTGTTGTTGTTGTTGTTCCCCAGGCTGCCTGGCCGAACAGCCCCAAGGTCCCGAGCAAGGCCAAGGCCATAGAGCGCCCCCACAAAACCCTCCCTGCTTACCACTAACAAAACCCAGGTGACCGAAGCCACTCTAAGGCAGGGAGCTGAGGAGGGCGCGGAAACGCTCTGGCTCTTGTTTATGCATGAAAACGAGCACGGAAACAAGCTCATTTACGGTAAAACCCCCCGCTGGGCGGTACAGTCAAATATACTCCACCACCCGCTCTTTGAGTGTTAAGGGAAACAAAGAAAGCCAGCCAACCAACACCAAACAGTGATGTTGTCGGAGCGAGGGGCAGAACTGAAGTGAGGGCCGCTAGTGAGCTCCTGCAGCCCAAAGAGTTCCCACAGCCAAGCGACGGAGGGAAGGAGAGCGTCAGGCACCGCCAGAACATACAATTAACTAGGCAGCCTGTGCTCTCATTAACAATACAGGAGTAATCAATAAAACATAAGACAACATTGTGTAAACTTATGATAAACGAAAACAATCCCACACTGGGGTTAAATAAACTGAATAATTATTGAATCACTCCAGTGGCAACAGTTAAGACTACTGTAGCCTCTCGACAAAGTATTGCACAAGACTGGACATGAAAGATACAAGGGAGATAGAGAGAAAGAGGTATAGCAAGCGACTATCCTATACACAGGGCTATATGAGGTATTATAACACTAACAACTGACATAGGTTACAAACTCAGTTGGGAGTGACAATATATATATATATAATATATATATACAAGGCGACTAATAGGGGGAATGGGGGTAGATTGTAGGCACCAATCGAACAGGGCTATACCCATGAGAGGCTGTAAGTATTTGATAAGGAATTGCTGAAACTCCTGTTTCATTTGCTTGGCCTCTCTTACTGAGTCCCTTTGTGCCTCACTTACATTGAGAGTGGTCCAGCATGCTCTCACAAACACCTCCTCCTCCTATCTACTTCACTATACTTAACATGCACACCACACTTCCTCCTTCAAAATTATTAAAACAAATGATAAACACAGGCCCAGCCTCGGAGTCCCCAGGGGGGGGGGACCATAAATGCCCCCACAAATGCCCGATCTTCCCCTGACGACCCCTCTAAATGCTCTGGACCACGGCCTGTCACTCTTACTATCAACTTTTGCAATATTCGCGGCCTTTCCTCTAATTTTCACTCTGTCGAACACCATCTCTCCTCCTCCAAACCTGGTCTTCTTTTCCTCACCGAAACCCAGGTATCTGAAACAACTTCCAGCAGCCCCTTCTCTATATCCTCCTACTTTCTCTATCCTAGTTTCAAAGCCAATGGCGGATGTTGTGCATACGTGCACAACAAACTCACTTACTCTCGTGTTCCCGATTTCGACTCCTCTGAATTCTCAACTTTATGGCTCAAACTATCCTATCATTCTCATACTAAATATTTCTGTGCTGTCTATCTTTCCCCTAACTCTACCGACTTTCCCAAATTCTTCGACTATCTAAACTCTAAAGTGGAACACATTCTATCTATCTCTCCATTCTCTGAAATCTCCATCTTAGGAGATTTCAACGTTCACCACCGCCAATGGCTCTCCTCTCACTCTACTGACCAACCTGGTGAACAAACCTACGTCTTTTCTATCATAAATTACCTAGAGCAGCTGGTCCAGCAACCCACCCGTATCCCGGATCGCTTCGAAGATCGGCCCAATATTCTTGACTTATTTCTGACTTCTAACCATTCTTCTTATACTGTCAATCTTTTCTCTCCTTTGGGCTCCTCCGACCATAAACTTATCTCCGTCACCTGTCCTATCTTTTCAGTACGGCCATCGGATCCTCCCAGCCGGCGGCGCTTGTGGCACTTTGGTGCTGCCGACTGGGAGGCTCTCCGGCAGTGCTTCTTTGATTTCCCATGGAATGACTTCTGCTTCTGTGAGCTAGGACCCTCGGAGAGTGCTGAACGCATTACCGAGGTAATCCTCTCGGGCATGGAAGCGTATATTCCATTTTCTTTCTCTCAGTCTAATGCAAGCAAATCTTGGTTTACTCACGCTTGTTCTACTGCTGTCCACAACAAGGAGGAAGCATTCAAACGGTACTGACGCCTTAAAACTCAAGAATCTCATTCTTCCTATGTTTCTGCCTGGAATCAAGCCAAATCTGTTCTTCGACTTGCCAAGCACGCTTTTATCAATAATAAATGCACTGAACTATCCAACTCTAGCTCTTCCCAAGCTTTCTGGCATCTAGCCAAAAACCTCTCCAACAACTTTTCTTCCTCGTCTTTCCCTCCCCTTTTCCACTCTGATGGCACAACCATCACTTCTTCCTCTGACAAAGCTGAACTCTTTGCTCAAAGTTTTGCCAGAAACTCCACCTTGGATGATTCCGGTGCTATTCCTCCCCACTCTCTCCTACTTATGCCTAATATCCTAATCTCTTCTAAAGATGTACTTTCTACCCTCTCTGGGCTTAATACTAAGAAGGCGTACAGTCCAGACGGTGTTCCTCCTATCTATCTATCTATTGCCTGATGCCGTGATCCCCGAAGGGGTGGCCACGAACGAACTGCCCCCATGCACCTCTGTCCTCCTGTTGTTCTTAAAAACTGTGCTTCCGTGCTGACTCCCTGTCTAGGCAAACTCTTTCGTCTCTGTCTCTCCTCTAACGTCTTTCCTTCTTGCTGGAAGTTTGCTCTCATTCAACTTGTCCCAAAGAAGGGTGACCGCTCTCATCCCTCCAACTATTGTCCAATTGCTCTCATCTCTTGTATCTCTAAAGTTTTTGAAACTGTTCTTGTTTCCAAATTTCTTAAGCATTTCTCTTCTCATAGTCTACTCTCAGATCGCCAGAATGGCTTCCTTAACCTAAGAAGTGCGCATGGGGGTAATTAGACACCTCTCCCTGTGCTGACGTATTTGAGCTGTTTCCATCACTAAAATATTAATTTTACCATAAATAGCATTAATACTTATCCTAATGCGCCTATTATGGGTTGATTATAAAGGTATTAACCTGTTACAACAATAAAACGAGTGAAAACAGCGTTTGGATGGTCAAAATCGGAGATACAGGCCGGGAGTTGCATAATGTATGGGTGAGGCAACCTGCTTCCCCGCCAATTTCCCCCAAGGCCACTGAGACACTGTCGATCGATACTCTCTCTCTCTCTCTTGCACTCGCTTGCTAACAGTGATGTCAATGCCCTGCTACCAACTCACTAATGTTAGCACGAAAATATACCTCAGAATAAGGGAATAACAGGGAAAATAGGTGATAACTGAAGGAGGGGAGGAAAGTGGGGAGGTAGAGGAGTGATATTTTGCATGGCCCAGGGGCAATTTTTTTTTGTTTTTTTTCGATGTTTAAAGTTGATTTTTTTGTTCTCTGACTCTTAAGAGTCTTCCCGCAGTCCGCCGGGGGAACTCTTAGGAGTCTTCCCGCAGTTCCCGGGTTAAGGGTCACTTTACTGGTGATCTTCTTTCATATCTTACTAACTCTTGGTCATCCAACTTTCGGGACTTCGGTGAGACTTTTTCTGTTGCACTAGACATATCGAAGGCCTTCGACAGAGTTTGGCACAAATCTTTAATTTCCAAACTGCCCTCCTTCGGTTTCTGTCCCTCCATCTGTACCTTTGTCTCTAATTTCCTTTCCGGCCGTTCCATAGCTGCGGTTGTGGATGGTCATCGCTCATTTCCTCATCCTATCAACTCCGGTGTTCCTCAGGGTTCTGTCCTATCTCCTATTCTCTTTCTAATTTTCATAAATGATCTTCTCAACTGTACATCCAGTCCCATCCATTCATATGCAGGCGACTCTACCTTACACCACTCACTTATTTTTCCAGAACGCCCCAGCCAGCAGTCCCTCAAAAGTAAACGTAATGAAGCCATAAAATGCTTATCTTCTGATCTAGCTACTATTTCCAATTGGGGTAGAGAAAACCTTGTTGCATTTAATGCTTCCAAAACTCAATTTATCCATCTTACTACCCGTCAGGAACCTGCAGAGGACTATCCCTTATTCTTCAACAATACAAAAATCAACCCTTCATCTTCTCTTAATGTTCTTGGTGTCTCTTTTTTTCTGCTCTCACTTGGAAAGACCATTTTACCAGTCTCGCTAAGGCAGCCTCCCAGAAGCTGGGTGTGTTCAACCACCTCAAGGGGTTCTTTACCCTTGCACAGCTTCTTGCTCTGTACAGGGGCACACTGCGTCCTTGTATTGAGTATTGTTCACATGTGTGGGAAGGATCCTCTCACACCGTACTCCTAGATAAAGTAGAAAGGAAATCCTTTATCATATCGTATCATTAACTCCCGTCCACTCACCAACTGTCTGCAATCTCTCTCTCTTCGCCGCAATGTTGCATCTCTCGCTATTCTATCGCTACTACAATAATCAGTGTTCCTCGGAGCTTTCCCAGTATATACCATCTCCTCTACGTAGTCGTAGGGTACGTAGTAACCGCCTTGCAACACAATCCCACCCTTACTCTGTGCAACTTTCCAACCCAAGGGTGAAACGCTATTCTCAGACTTTCTTCTATTCAACTGCTGAGCTCTGGAACTCTCTCCCAGAATCAGTCTTTCCCTCTTCCTATGATTCAAATTGCTTCAAACTCTGTGTGTCCAGGCATTTTAACTCTAACGTCCCTTGATTTCAGCCGTCACTCTTTGAAATCTGGGGAGGCACTCGCTGAAGGCAGTTACGCCTTTTGTCTCCCTCATTCACATAGAAAAAAAATATATATGTATATATACCGGTATATATTTATATATATATATAATTATATATTGTATATATATATATATATATATATATATATATATATATATATATATATATATATATATATATATATATATATATATATATAACAGACAGGCAATTTTTCTCATTAGATTTATTTTATCACTTCAACATTGCCTGCTGGTACACAAAATATAAATATATAGATAAAGGGAAAACTGCGTAGAAGACAACTGACAAGCTGAAGTGACTTCCCCTCCCGTGTTCCCTCCATGTTTATTTAGTATTTTTTATTCCGATGGTAGAATGAGAAGCTATAATGACTTGATAGTTCTGGAACCTGATATATAAAATATCTTTGCCAGCATGCAGAATAGTTTGAAGGCCAAGGACGCTATTGGTGCGTAGGAGAAATAAGAGTAAATTTTACCAACAAATCCGTAAGAATAAAACCAATATTGTTATTAAGGAAATACTTTTTTTCTCGCAAACCTTTGAATTGGACCCGTGATATTGTTACCGAATCGAACATTTAATAGAGTAGGTTTAGCCAAAATATCTGTGAAATTATACTGTTCATTTTATTGAGAAGTTTATCAGGATTTGTTCATGTATATAAACACGAGATGTGTATTTTTATTATGAAGGAGAATTATAATTTGTTAAATTATAGAATATCAACGACATGCCTAGATGATTCCTGGTAATGTTTATCAAATTATTATTGCCTCTAGCATACCTGCAAGGCAAATGCTGTGATTTCATACAGAAGGTTTAATGATCAGATCAGAACAGATGAAGGTATTGAGGGCTACCTTTACCTTACCTTTGGATACCTTTGGATGTGTTCGCCGCTCCTCTAGCGGCACCAAGGAGCGCGACGCCCCTCGTTATGGGTGGTGATTTGGTGCAGTAGACTGTTTGAAGCGACAGCTCGCTCCCTTGCGAGGATGGGCTCGTCTGGCACTTTTTGCAGTTCGACATCTAGGGCTCTCTTGAAGTTGTCTAACGAGATGTCCCTCATGTCTCTTACTCGCCGTGGGAGTTTGTTGAAGAGACGTGGGCCTCTGTGTGATAACCAGCCCTCTCGCAGAGAGCCCATAGCACCCCTGTTATTCATCCGGGGGATTTCGCATTCCCAGCCTCTCCTATCACTGAATTTCATGACTATCGGAGTATGTAGGTTTGGTACTAAACCCTCTGCGATTTTCCATGTGTATATTATTAGGTAACGTTCTCTTCTACGTTCCAGTGAGTACAGATTCAGTGCTCTTAAACGCTCTCAATAGTGTAGATGTTTTATCGAACTTATATGCGAAGTGAAATTTCTTTGTACACTCTCTACGTCATTTATTTCACCTGCTTTGTATGGGGATGTTAATACGCTACAGTATTCAAGCCGCGGTAGCACTAGAGATTTGAAGAGCGTTATCATAGGCAATTCACCGCATGTTTTAAAAGTACGCAGAATCCAACCCGTTAGACGTTTCGCAGCCGCCACTTTGACCTGGTTATGTACTTTGAAACCCATATTTTCAGACATTAATACCCCAAGGTCTTTCACACTGTCTTTCCGTTCTATTATGTGGTTAGATTCTGTTAAGTAATTTGTAATTTCTTTAACACCATTATTATCTCCGTACCGTATTAATTGGAATTTTTCCTCATTGAATTGCATGTTGTTTTCCCTGGTCCACTGGAACACTACATTCATGTCTTCCTGCAGTCGGCCCTTGTCCTCTTGTGTGTTTACTATCTTGCTTAATTTTGTGTCATCAGCAAAAGACGACACCGTACTGTGTCTGGTGTTGGTATTTATGTCGCAAATTAGTATGAGGAACAGAAGGGGCGCTAGCACTGTTCCTTGGGGCACTGAGCTTTTGACATCCGAAGGCTCAGAAGTGACTTGGTTTACTGCTACCGATTGTTTTCGGTTTACGAGGAAATTGTATATCCACCGTCCGATTTTCCCAGTTATACCTTTTGCTTTCAGTTTGTGGGCTATTATACCATGGTCACATTTATCAAATGCCTTAGCAAAATCGGTGTAAATGACATCCACGTTTTTCTTTTCTTCTAGCGCTTTAAGAATTTTGTCATAGTGTTCCAAAAGTTGTGAGAGACATGATCTTCCCGCTCTGAACCCATGTTGACCGGTGTTGTGTAGTTCATTTGTCTCCATGAATGTTGAAATTTTGCTTCGCAGGACTCGCTCGAAAACTTTAATGATGTGAGAGGTTAGAGCTACCGGGCGGTAGTTTTTTGGTAGTGCTTTACTCCCTCCTTTATGCAGTGGGGCAATTATTGCATTTTTCAAGCTATCTGGTATGTCACCAGTGTCTAGACTCCTTCTCCACATTATAAAGCCTTTACAACGGTACCTCGTATCTACATTCTACTTTTGCTATTTTTCTGAAGAGTGTAGAGGGGCAAGAAGGGGTGTTGGAGAGAGAGGAAGCTGTTGGAGTGGCTTTGTTATGTGTGTTATGATTCTGTATACGTCGTCGAGGTGTCTTATTTTATGTCGAGCCTAACGATGAGAGCAAACAAAGAAGTGAAGTTGTTCTTATTGTTTTGTAAAGAATATATACCATGTAATGATAGAACTAAACTAAACTATTCTTCCGGCATATTATCTCCGAATTTCTCACCTTTCACATACTTCCCATTGTTCCGAAAACTTTTGTATATTTAGATTCTCCCTACGAGCATCTTTATTACACACCATCACTTTACTTTTATTGACATTCACCCTCAGCTTCCTCCTTCCACATAATTCACCAAACTATTTTACTACTCGCTGCAGCTTCTAAGAATCCGCCACCAGTGCTGTGTCATCAGCAAACAATAACTGATTCAACTCCCAATCACTACCATTCTTTGCTACTAAACCCAATCCTCTACCCATGCATCTCAGTTTTACCTTCCTCACCACACCATCCATAAATACATTAAACAACCAGTGACATTACACAACCCTGTCACAGATTTACCTCAAACAATTCACTCAACTCATTATCTAACACACTCTCTGCTATCTTTATAAACTCTTAACTGCTCATAACAAATGTCCTCCCATTTCATAAATCCTTAGCACCTTCCCTCACTTAACACACACCCAAAGCAGAATTAACAATGCTGCTTTGCATTTAATAAATCACCCAGAGATCGCTGAGTAAAATAAACAATATTAAATTAAAGGATATAATTCAACGATCTTGGGGACATGTAACTATCTATCTACCTATTGCCTGACGCCGTGATCCCCGAAGAGGACAGGGGAGGCCACGAACAAACCACCCCCATGCACCTCTGTCCCCAGTCAGTCAACGCCCCTCCTCCCAACCAGCACCGCCTTCATCCATATACTTCCTCACTCCATCCTTCCACCTCTCTTTTGGTTTACACCCTCTTAGTCATTCTCTCGCTTCCCATACGTTCCATATGACCGAATCATCTCAAGGTGTTCCTTTTCACACTTTCCAGCACATCTACCTCCACTCCACACCTCCTTCTTACTTCCTCATTCGTCTGTCTATCCCTCCATGTAACTCCGCATGCACTTCTTAAGTAACTCATTTCCACCCCTCTCACTCTTGGTCTGAGTCTCTCCACCAACATCCATGCTTCGCTTCCGTAAGTCAATGTCGGGATTACCACACTGTCATGCAAGGACTTCTTCACTTCCATACTGACCACCCTATTTCTTGTTACTGCTTTCAGCGCTCCTACAACCCTCTTTCCCTGTTGCACCCTCTCCCGCACTTCTTCATCCATAGTCCCATCTTTACTAAACACACTGCCCAGATACTTAAATGAGCTGACAATCTCCATAGCCTGACCATTCAACTTCACCTCACACTCTGTGGCTTCACGTCCCCTTTCGAAAACCATAAGCTTGGTCATCCCCGCATTTACCTTCAGATTCCATTTTTTGCACACTGTTCCAAACATATTTACCAGACCCTGCAACTCCAATTCATTATCGCTCATCAGAACTGTATCATCAGCAAACAGCAGTACAGGTAGCTTCCACTCATTTCCCTCCCTTATCAGCGATACACCAACATCCACTGCTCTTCCTAGTATTTCTTTCATGGCTCCATCCATATATAGAGTAAACAACCACGGGGACATCACACACCCTTGTTTCAACCCAACATTCAGATCAAAGAACTCGCTCTGCTCATTCTCCACATGTAATGCCGAATTTGCACCCTCATACATGCTCTTCACTGCTTTCAGCAACTTGCCATCTACTCCGTATATTCTAAGTACTTTCCACATACCTTTTTTGTTCACTCTGTCATAGGCCTTCTCCAAGTCCATAAAGGAAACATACAGCTTTTGTTGCTTCTCCAGATATTTCTCCACAACACAATTCAGGGTAAAAATCTGATCTACACATCCTATTCCCTTCCTAAAATTGGCCTGCTCGTCACCTATCCAGTTCTCCGTTCTCGCTCACTCTCTCAATCACTACCCTACTGTACATCTTCCCTACTATGCTTGAAAGACATATTCCTCGGTGGTTACTACACACTCCTCTTTCCCCTTTACCCTTATATTATGCCTGTCTTCCAGTCATCAGGTGCACTCCCCTTCTCCCATGCTAGTTTGCACATTTTCCATACCCATTCGATCACTATCTCACCACCATACCTCAGCATTTCCCCACACACTCCATCTGTTCCTGGTGCTTTCCCCAACTTCACTTTTTTCATGGCTTCACACACTTCTGGCCTCCTGATCCCCACCTCCTCCTCCACTACTTCTCTTCTTCTCCCTCCCATACCCCATCCAACTATGTTTGCTGGCGCTTCATTCACGGGTATATAATAAGCAACAGGCGATCTTATAGTCGCCATAATGGCACCATGTCATGAGCCTGTAACACGCCGTCCCACATGAGAAAAACTTTTACTTCTAAGAATGTTTTTACTTATGCATTAACTAACTTTAAATCTTGTTTTGTAAGGGTTTTTATAGTTGTATATTTTTGTATTCAAATATTTTATTCAAAATTTAGGACGCGAGACTGGAACAACATTCTCTGTGGACAGAACAGTCTTTAAACTTGTATGTATGTAGCCTATGTATGTATGTAAAACAATACCAACCCATCCACCTACTACTCATGTCACCCTCCCCTCCCTGGATATGCAATCACCCATCATATTATCCTTCCTTTTACTATGGCGCACACCCAGATTGTATTCCTGCAACATCATGCTATACTCCACCTAATGAGCCTCTGATTCTGATGCTTGAACCTACTTAGGAATTGTAATGGTGGTCTGAGTAAAAGCGAATAATTGGGCCGAAGAGTGGCAGATATAGGCCTACAACACAATGTTGCAAGGCCAAGATGATTGCCAATAACTCCTTCTCCACCACAGAATAATTCTTCTGAGGCTTACTAAATTTCTTGGAAAAATAAGACACTGGGTGCTCGAATAGGTCTTTTCAGATTACTGCAGCAGTACCGTGCCTTCCCCTAAGACAATGGCATCAACACGTATAAATGAATTAATGAATGGAGACAAAAGAATCTAGTTTCCTTTAATGCACAGAAAACAAAGTACATTCAATTTTCTAACCGACAGAATCTCACTGACTCCCATATATTTTTTAATGATGTAAATATTCCCACTTCCCCTAGTATTGACATTCTCGGTGTAACATTAACTACTAACTTGAGCTGGGCACATTATGTTAGAAGCATTGCTAAGAATGCCTCTAAAAAACTGGGACTCCTGTACAGAGTTCGAGAATTCTTCACTGACGAGCAGTTGGCCGTAATATATAAAAGTCATGTGCGTTCTCAGATGGATTACTGTTCACCTCTGTGGAGTGGAAGTGGAGTGGTTGCATTGAGGCAGTTGGACAACAATTCAAAATAAAGCTATTAGATTAATCAATAACCCTGCAATCACACAGGACCTTCCTACATTATCCATACGAAGAAACGTTGCATCCCTTGCATTATTCTACAGATATTTTCACAGCAATTGTTCCGAGGAACTTGCTTCAATTGTGCCGCCTCTCCACATCTTTCCCCGTAGAACTAGGGCAGCTGAGAGCACCCATGAATTTACACTTTCTCCTCCACAATGCAGAACTTCTGCTTATCAAAATTAATTTATCCCTAGAACTACTACTCTTTGGAATTCACTTCCCTCGAGTTGCTTTCCACAAACTTACAATCTACAAAAGTTTAAATCCAGTTGTTACAAACATTTTATGAATGGAGGATGCCCTTAGGCACATGGACCTTTTTGTTTTATCTGTGTTTTCCTTCCTCCGTTCATTGTCTCTTATAAAAAAAAAAAAAAAAAAAAAAATTGTCGGGGGCTCGCAAGATCGAGAAATGGCACAACAGGGTTTTCACCTGGGAAACGCCTCATCACACTCTTCAGTCCACATAAACTTTCCATCCTTGCAGAGCAGATTAGTCAAAGGGACGAACACTGTGGAAAAGTTCTAATAAAACGGCGTTAGTAGCCTACTGTATCTTGCCGATGAAACGTTGCAAAGCTCGGCGGCAGTGCGGTACTCAGATGTCAATGATTGGCACAAATTTTGCATTCGGTAGATCTACCCTACCATTCCCCACCACATAGCCTAAGTGCTGCACCATAGCCTGCAGGAACTCGCACTTAGCCAGGTTTATCACCAAACCCACCTAATCTAACCTTTGCCCAAGCCTCTCCACATTGTATCACAGATTACTACGTCATTAATACAAACAGAACAGTTGTTAAACTATCAAATGCTAGCTTGTGCTTTGAACACGCAGCCCTGGTGCTAACACTCGATCGATAACCCAACCCTAATTGCAAAATGTAATTAAATGTATATACTCCTGCATCCCACTGTGAATATTCTTTGCACACAAATTGAGATGCCGGAGGATAAAGAATTCAAAGAAACAAACACCAACCCATTACCACCAATAACCAACTTGCAAGAACAACCAACCCGGATTGCAAGCATAAAAACATTCAACAGCAACAGGGCCACAGTCAAAGAAAACCAAGAGGTAGAAGACGCCAGAGAAAACGCGATCGACAGGGGAAACTATTACAACCTCCCGGATCACCACATGGCCGCATTCTAAACGCACGACTTCAGCAACCCTATGCAAGTTAACCATCAACCTCAACCGTGTGCCTCAATAGACTACCAAATACATAGGAAGTGTACACCGAGATGCAGAATAAATGTGTAAAACCGGTGTTAACATACCATAAGAGTGAATATGATAAAGAACTAAACAGGCCAGAAATAGCAGAACACCCTCACATGCCCTATTCAAATATCCCTCAGATCCAGAACAAACCAAATACCAAAGTGATATCCATGCATGCACTACCCCAACATAAATCCAAGTGCAAATAACCCCTAGTATGACTGGCTCCCTGAACGAAAACAAAGCCAGAGTGTCTAACATGCCCCAAAACCGGGCAACCAGAACGTCAATGAAAACAGAGTCACTATGCGCGCTGAATAAAGTAGAATCAAGCAATCAGCCTGCTGGCTTAAACCAATTTTTGGGTTCTGATATCGATACTCATGGGTTAGAAAGGAGAAGGAATACTATTGGTTATTGTGAAGAAGTGAATTATTTATTCTCTTACTGCACCAACAAAAGTGGGACCAAGATCGAACCACATAATCAAATACAAGGTAGGCCTTTTGATCCGATCTCTGACTGCACCAACAAAAGTAGGACAGAGATTGAGTCACTAGCCTCGCTATCATTTCAGGAAAAGTTTGTCATAGATCAAGAACTTAGTACAAGTACTGCAAGTCTGCCCAAGCCCCCTAAGCCTGGATTTGTATCGAAGTACTCTATCAAGATTCAGGACAGTAATGATTCTAACTGTCCACCTACGCCCGGAAAGACTTTATGTTTACCGAGTGTAGGGGATCCTTTAGTTTCATCCCCCAGGTTCAGCGTGGGTAGTGGTATCGTGAGTCGCACTAAGACAAGTGTGCGAAAGTGCCGAGCAGAACGTATCTTAAAATTGTTTGGGCCTGAACCTAGCTGGGAAGTGTGATCATCTCAGTGCCCCTATAGTCAAGAACAAGACAACCCGTGCCTCAAACTCCAGTGTGCTCAAAATTCGTTCTACCAGTGCTCTCACTCTCTACGAAATCCTTTAAGTGCTCTTCCTAGTTCGTAATGGTAACAATGATTACAGTGAGGGTTTAGACTTAGGTATGTCAAGGTTCATCTATTAACGTCAGACAGAAGATTTTCCCTTCTTCCCTTCTTTATATATTATCCATTGCTCCAATTCGGGAGAACAATACATACTTTATCGTGCGGAAAATATTTACATACTTCCTCGAATTCAGACTCCTGTATTCTTTGGCTTGGAAATGTATATGCATTTGTCCGGTTATAAATACATACACTTACACGTAAATCTCGAACACTTTGTCAGACGTAAGTTTATGCGCTACATATCATTTGGGTACAGATCCAATAGTGAAAGTTTCGTCGCAGAGTTAATTGCTTCCTTAGTCATGTACAGTATAGTTGACTAATTTAATATTCAACTTTTATTAATTTACCTTTCATATTTATTACTCAATGAGTCATTACACTTTAAATACTTATTCAAGTTGCATTAACTTATTGTTCGTTTTGAGATTAAACTTTGTCCTATTTTCCATACTTATCAGTTCTACGTTTCCAAGATCGCAGTAACTATTATTTACTTGTATTCTAGCCATATTTGAGAGCTTTGCATATTTACTTCAGGACTTTATTTCTTGTGATTTGAGACTTATCATCTCTGTGTGTTATTATTCACATGTTCATTAGTAACATTATTATTATTTGTATATGATTATTATGCATATTTCTCCAGAGACATATTGAGATTGTACCCTAGCAGTTAAGGAATAAAACCTGTATATCTTTTACCTATGTGTTTTGTGTTCATTGCTTATTACTATTGTGTTGATTAATAGCTCAGTCCTCACCCAGTGGAGAGGTACCTAAGTTGATGATAAACGCTGATTCCTAAGTTGGAAATCGCAATCAGATGTCAAGAAACGTGGCATAACACTGGTGGCAGCTCTGTCTCAACTAGGGGGGATGACCTTCGTTTCTCTATCTCACACAGTATAATCAAAACACAAATACAATGGCAGGGAAGTCACTTGAGATTATTCCTTTCAAGCCAGGGAATCATGATATTAATACCTATCTCGAGGTTGTCAAGCCGGTGCTTGGCATAGTTTTCAGGGATGACGAAACTTCCAAAATTCACATGGTAGTGATGAAGTTGGGACGGCATATGTCTCTCATTTTAGGTTATGTGCGTGACACCCCCAACTTGACCTGGGCTCAATTTGAAACGTACACGAAAGGTGCTATCAATTCTTCTCTCGGTAAAATCATTGCGAAACAGCAATTTCACAATGTGCAGTTCACAGGGAATCTAGATGCTATGATTAGTCAGTTAAATCAGCTAGTTGTCACAGCTTTTCCTAACGATACTGCGGCCGCAAGGAAAGAGAACGTATTCAGCACGTTACTACGAGTTCTAGCAGCAAATGATTGTAAGGAATAATTTTGCAATTACAGAGCCTAAAAGTTACGACGACGATCTACCTATCATCCGGCGTATTCTAGCAGTACAAAAAAATCATTAGAAGGATAAGATAGCCGCGATTAGTCGAGCCACCACCCAACCTCAACCATCTTCCGCCTCATCAACTGTTGCACCTTTTCATCGCTCCACGGATATAATGGAAGACTGGGCCTGGGTCCGACCATCAGACTGGAGACCCTGTAGCCCGAAATGTCCATTGACATCTCTGAAAAAGCCTTTCTCTGAACTAGTCACCCGTCGTCCCAAACTTCCTCAATTCTCGGGTCAAATTCCTTGGGTCAAGCCACGACGGGTGGCCACCATAATAGAAGACAGATCTGCAGGGATTGATGATGCAGAAGAAGAGGGAATACCGGAAGAAACCGTTCCCATGGAAGAGACCTCAAACGTCCAGGAGACACCGGGCCTTTAACCCGCCCCCACCCACCTTATGTCAAACTGGCGGGAGCTCGTGATGGTACAATCTCAAACTCAGGAAAACCCCCTATTTACAATCATCTTACTATTCAAGGTTTTAAATCAAGACTTTTGATAGACATGGGTGCCCCTCGTTCGTGTCTGTTCTCCTCATATTTTAACAAACATCGGGCCACTTTTGGGCCTCTCCAACCATTCGCCATTGTATTAATTGACGCAAACGATGGCATAATTCCTAACCGAGGGCAAACAGCTCCCCTCTACGTAGCTACCAACACCCCAAATCATGGACACCACCATCCATTCATGATATTCCCATCCGCTGAAACAAACTATGATGGGTACTTAGTTTTTTATCTCTTGACCACACTACGTACCACCATCGACTGCGTAAACAGAGTGTTAACTTTTGACCCGAGGCCACTTAAACTTTCCTCCCCTAGCGAACCTAAAATCATCCATCCAGTTCGCACCATCTGAACTTCTCAGGCAGTATTGACAAACATTGTTATGCTACCACCTCACCACGAACAGTGGATCTCCATTTTGCCCACTTTATCTGGTGAATTAGTTTTAACCCCAAGTCTCCAGAGTCCCTTTGACAGGGATTGCCTTACCGCTCCCGCTATTATGTCCGAGAATCTCAATCAAGTTAAAGTAGCCAACATATTCAATCATCCCCTCACCTTGCCAAGAGGATTAACCATAGGTGAATTAGAAACCCATGAAGAAGACCTATCTCCCTCAGATGATGAAGTTTCCACTCCTGCTCCAAAATTCCCTGACATTCCTCCACATTTGACAAGCCAACAAAAAGAAGACCTACAAAGTTTAATGACCTCATATCAAGATATTTTCGCCACTTCAGCCAGGGACGTTGGCAAGACTCAGGTTTTAAACCACCCTATTCACACTGTAGGGCCTCCCATTCGCCAACCTATTAGAAAAAAAAAACCATCCAAAGACAAGAGGAAGACACCCAAGTTCAAGATATGATAGACACAGGCGTTATTCACCCATCCACCAGTCCATGGTCATCTCCCGTAGTTCTAGTAAAAAAAAAAGATGGGTCCGCTAGATTCTGTATAGACTACCGCCAGCTGAATGACGTCACCATCAAGGACGCCACCCTCCTGCCTCGCATCGACGATTCATTAGACTCTTTGCTAGGAGCCAAATGGTTTACCACCCTCGACTTGCAAGCTGGATATTGGCAAGTCTCCGTCGTGCCAGAACATCAAGAGAAAGCGTCTTTTTCCACAAGCCAGGGCAGACTCTACGAGTTCACAGATCTCCCGTTCGGGTTATGTAACGGACCCACCACTTTTTCCAGACGAATGGAATCTGTGTTACAAGGACTTACCTGGGAAACTTGCCTCGCTTACCTAGATGAAATCATCGTGTTCGGGAAAACTTGGTCAGAACACCTGCAACGACTCACACAAGTATTTCAACGAATTAGAGACGCCAAACTGAAACTCAATCCTTCCAAATGCACCATGGTAAAGAACCAAGTCAAATTCCTCAGTCACATAGTTTCTGAAGCCGGAATTTACCCAGACCCATCTAAACTACAGGCCATCAGTGACATCACCCCCCCCCCCCTACAACGTCAAAGAAGTACGAGCATTCTTAGGATTGGTTTCCTATTATCGAAGGTTTGTGAAAATGTTTGCCTCAATTGCAAAACCCCTTCACAACCTCACCAGAAAGGAAGAACCTTTCATCTGGACCACCCATAGACTACAGGCCTTTCAAACCTTAAAAGATCTACTTGTGGCAGTCCCAGTCGTCTCCTTCCCCGACTATACCAAGCCCTTTCGTCTCTACACTGACGTCTCACAATTTGGAATAGGAGCAGTGCTAGCCCAAACCTGGGAAGGCCACAAACACATTATTAATTGTGCCAGCCGTACCTTAAACCCCGCAGAGATAAATTACCCAGTCACCAAACGGGAATGCTTGGGAATAATTTGAGCACTCCAATATTTCAAAGCATACCTTGCAGGAGTAAGAGTCACTATAATAACTGATCACCAAGCTTTACAGTGGCTCCGAAAATCTGACACCAAATATGCCCTTACCGTCCGGTGGCGAGAAGCTCTTGAAGAATTTAACTTTGAAATTGCCTACCGGCCTGGAAAATTGCATACAAATGCAGATGCACTCTCCCAGCTACCTATTCAACAAACACCACCCCAGGAAGCCATACGGGCCATTTATCAACAAGACCTCACCGATCAAAACCAGCAACATCTTCTTCATGCATTTCAGAAAAAGGACAAACCTGCCTGGATTCTGAAAATAATTTTCGATCACCTCCTCAGGAAAGGGGACATCCTGTACACCAAAGAAGGCAATATTGTCTTAAGTCCTAACACTGCCCAAGACATCATGCAGTCCCTGCACTCTCATAACAGAATTCATTTAGGCCAGAAAAAGCTACTTGCAACCTTCCAAGAAATCTACTGGACCTCAAGGCCTCACATCACGGCAAATTCCATGAAAGAAGCTTGCCGTGCCTGTGCTTTAGGCAAGGACAAGACGAGAACAACCGGTCCATCTGGTATATTAATTGCTTCCAAACCATGGCAATTACTAGCTGTAGATGTTATGGGACCCATGGATGGAGAAAAAGGCTACAAATATATCATCACGTTTGATGACACTTACTCAAAATATGTCATTGCATGTCCAGCAAAAGAACACTCGGCCTTTGCAGTTGCAGAATCATTGTTGCAACACGTATTCCCATACTTTGCTCTTCCTCAAGCAATCCACTCTGACAACGCCCCAGAATTCACTGGTCACATCTGGACACAGATATAGATCTTCGGCTTCAAAATCAGCCATTCATCTCCCTACTGGCCTCAGGGGAATTCAGTCTGCGAGCGTAGCCACATGACCATAGCCAACCAAATACGGACCAGACTACAACAAATGAAGACCACTGATTGCCCAAGTCAAGTCCAAATAGTGTAATGGGGTATAAATACTTGCCCTCGCGAGGACGGAATAATCCCTCACGAAAGGATTTTTGGAGAACCCTCCTTACTTTTGCCACTGAGACACCTATCCGTCCCACTCGAGCCCTCACCTGACCTCAACTAGTCCCTCGTCCACCTGCAGAATCGATTACGACAACTCCAATACTTACAAGATCTGCAACCTGATGAAACCCCCAAGATCAGCCCGCACCACGTCAGCGACCTTGTGATGGTGGCTCAACTCCCTGTGCCCTCTAAATTAAAACTGCGATTTAAAGGGCCTTTCGAAATTCTAACCGTTCCAAATTGCTATCCAATTACGGTCAATTATCATGGGGAATCACGCACTTACCGAAACCGTTATGTACACCGCTTCCAACCTCTCGATAATAACATCACTATGTTGGCTGACCCTGATGATAATGTTGCATACCCCACCACTAATCTTGACCCTTTACCACCTCCCAAACAGGCCCTCCTACCACCTTCCACACCAACCTTACCCCCTCTTCCCTTTCCTAAACCCAATTTCCCCATTCCTACCACTCGTCCTATCCCTCCTTTCCCTAATAATCCAACCTCTCTTCCTCCTACCATTCGGGCTCTCTCAGCCCCTCCAGGTTTTGCCCCTCTTCCACCACCACTTTCCCCTTCACCATTCCTACCATCCAACCCTTATAAAATTCTCCCAAACCCATCCCTCCCATTCCTCAACCATCCCCCACCTCCTCTTCTTCCACCACAACCGAACTACCTCCCTTTACTCCACCATCCCCCTTCATCCAACCTCCTACCCACTACCCCCTCCACCCACCAGAGCAATCGCCCGCCAACGACACCCTTCCCCTACCCCTTTCCGTTCCAACCACCTCCTATCCTAAACCCAAACCTAAACTCCCCAAACGCCCCTTCCGTTCCAAACCCCAAAAAAACTTGTTTCCTCACATCCCCACCATTAACCCCTTCACCACCTCCTCCCTCACAGCCTGTGTATTCCCGTTATGGCCGCCGCATCACCAAACCTAGGAAGTGGGAACCAGCTGTGTCCATCAAACAGACACCCACCATTCCAACCTCGCCACCTCCACCTACCCAGGCAGCCCAAACTACCTCCACGACCACCTCAGCCTCACTCCTCAACAAACAAAACCCCCCTAACATCGCACTAACTACAAATCCTACCCCTACTTTGCCTATCACTCCCATACCCCCTAAATCAAACACACTTGAGAACCTTTCCCTCCCTCCACCCCTTAGCAGTACTTCTCCTCCTCAGCCAGATATCAGTCCTTCCCCAGACATCACCACACCAATTTTTTTTTTTTTTTTTTTTTTTTAAAGAGACAATGAACGGAGGAAGGAAAAACACAGATAAAACAAAAAGGTCCATGTGCCTAAAGGCATCCTCCATTCATAAAATGTTTGTAACAACTGGATTTAAACATTTGTAGATTGTAAGTTTGTGGAAAGCAATTCGAGGGAAGTGAATTCCAAAGAGTAGTAGCTCTGGGGATAAATGAATTCTGATAAGCAGAAGTTCTGCATTGTGGAGGAGAAAGTGTAAATTCATGGGCGCTCTCAGCTGCCCTAGTTCTACGGGGAAAGATGTGGAGAGGCGGCACAATTGAAGCAAGTTCCTCGGAACAATTTCTGTGAAAATATCTGTAGAATAATGCAAGGGATGCAACGTTTCTTCGTATGGATAATGTAGGAAGGTCCTGTGTGATTGCAGGGTTATTGATTAATCTAATAGCTTTATTTTGAATTTTGTCCAACTGCCTCAATGCAACCACTCCACTTCCACCCCACAGAGGTGAACAGTAATCCATCTGAGAACGCACATGACTTTTATATATTACGGCCAACTGCTCGTCAGTGAAGAATTCTCGAACTCAGTACAGGAGTCCCAGTTTTTTAGAGGCATTCTTAGCAATGCTTCTAACATAATGTGTCCAGCTCAAGTTAGTAGTTAATGTTACACCGAGAATGTCAATACTAGGGGAAGTGGGAATATTTACATCATTAAAAAATATATGGGAGTCAGTGAGATTCTGTCGGTTAGAAAATTGAATGTACTTGGTTTTCTGTGCATTAAAGGATACTAGATTCTCTTGTCCCCATTCATTAATTCTAGAAAGGTCCTGGTTCAGAGAAATTGCAGTGTTTATTTTTGAATTTATAAGATCGGGTTGGGTGAAAGAATTGGTAAATATGAAGGAACTGTGGAGTGTTGAGTCATCTGCGTAGGAATGTATTGGATTATGAGTGGTAGATATGAGATCATTGATATGAATGAGGAACAGAGTTGGGGCCAAAATTGATCCCTGGGGAACACCAGCATTTATTGAGTGAAATTGAGAATAAAGGCCATCTACCATTACACATATTTTTCTGTTATGAAGATAAGAAAAATTAGTGGAACTAATGATGCAAGGCCGTAGTGTGACATCTTCGACAATAAGGATTGATGCCAGACTCTATCAAATGCCTTTGATATATCCAGTGCTATTGTATGTGTTTCACCATGTTGGTCTGTAGCTTGGTTGATTTGATGCGTAAGAAGGCAAAGCATGTCTGCAGTTGATCGACATCGTCTAAAACCATATTGCCTATCACTGATTAATTTATTATTCTCCAGATGCTTAATTATGTGATTATTTAATATAATTTCAAAGACTTTGCCAAGAGTGGAAGTTATAGCTATTGGTCTGTAGTTTTATGGATCTGAAGAGGCACCTTTTTTAGGAACTGGATGGATGTTTGCTTCTTTCCAGGGTACTGGGAAGCATGAGGTATGAGTACACAGAGGGAAAAAATTTGCCAATACAGGAGCGAGCACCAAGGAGCAATTCTTAAGTACTATTGGAGGAATTTCATCTGGACCAGGAGCCTTATCTACTGAGAGATTCTGCAAAATAGTTTTGACATGTCTGGTGTGGATCTTAAGTGAGGGAATTTCAGGCGAATTAAAATTAAGTACAGGGACATCTTGATTTATTTCATCTAAGGTTGAGTTGGTGGAGAAAATATCCACAAGAAGGTTAGCTTTACCTCGTGGGTCACTTACAAGATTGCCAGTCGGAGATTTTAATGGTGGAATGGATGAAGCAGTAGTGAAGTTGGATTTGAATGAGTTAAGAGTAGACCAAAATATTTTGTTATCATTTGGATTATTTAGAAGTTTATTTGCCTGCTTATGGAGAAAGTTAGATTTAGTTAGGTTTAATACAGTTTTGGCATGATTTCTGATGTTTCTAAAGTAATTAAAGGCTTCATGTGTTTTTGATCTTGTGTATGCATTGTAGGCTATTGCTTTTTGTTCAGTTACTCTAGCACAATTATGGTCAAACCATTTAGGTGAATTAGATCTTTTACTGTACTTTTGATGAGGAATAAAAGTTTCCATTCCAATTTTTACAAAATCTTGTATGTGGCTCAAGGTGGAGTGTGCATCATTAGAAAAGAAAGAGGTCCAGGGAATATCAATAAAGAAACCTTGAGGACCCTCCCAGTCTGCCCTATCGTAATGCCATTTAGTCACCAAAACAGGTTCAGAGTGGGAAGGTGTGGTAGGTGATAGACAGGTGGCCTGTAGCAGACAGTGATCAGAAGATCCAAGCGGGGACCTCACTGTAACATCATAATTTTCTGAATTGGTTGTTAAAAATAAGTCCAGTAGGTGGGAATTATGATTAGGATTATCTGGTACACGGGTGGGTTGGTTGACTAGTTGAGTGAGATTAAATGAGTCTGCAAATAGCTCACATTCAAGACCAGCATCATCAGTCCTGGCTGAATGAGTGAGCCATTCAACATTATGGACATTAAAATCACCCAACACAGTTATTTCAGAAGAAGCATTTAAGTTGAGGACACTGAGTTGTGAGGACAGAGAATCAAAAAGACTTTGCTCTGGAGGAGTATTTGGGGAATGGTAGATGCAACATATGTATTTAAATTTACCAGCAGAAATTAATTTGTATATAGAATAATCAAAATAGGGACAATTGAAACTAGTAACCTCCTCCAGGGCAATTTCAGATTTTGCGAAGCAACATACATCTTCAACAATGAGAATAGCTAAGCTCACCCTCCAAATTAACGGCAAGGACAGAGTCATACCCTCTCTCAGGCAACTCCTCAACATCCTCACCTTCTCTGATGTTCCTCTTCCCCTCACCATAACGAGAAACATGATGGCAACCAACAACATCACCGCCAGAGTTTGGTACTACTTCCTCCACCATCTCCAACCTTATATTCGCACCAAAACATATAAGAAGTACATGCTCCAGCCCCGAGGTTGAGACTTTTTTTTGGAAGGCGATGGTGAGATGCCGGAGGTTAAAGAATTCCAAGAACCAAACACCAACCCATTACCACCAATAACTAACTTGCAAGACCAACCAACCCGGATTGCATGCATAAAAACATTCAACAACAACAGGGCCACAGTCAAAGAAAACCAAGAGGTAGAAGACGCCAGAGAAAACGCGATTGATGGGAAACTATTACAACCTCCGGATCACCACATGGCCACATTCTACACACACGGCTTCAGCAACCCTATGCAAATTAACCATCAACTTAACCGTGTGCCTCAATAGACTACCAAATTCATAGTGAAGTGTACACCGAGATGCAGAATAAATGTGTAAAACCAGTGTTAACATACCATACGAGTGAATATGATAAAGAACTAAACAGGTCAGAAATAGCAGAACACCCTCACATGCCCTATGCAAATGTCCCTCAGATCCAGAACAAACCAAATACCAAAGTGATATCCATGCATGCACTACCCCAACATAAATCCCAAGTGCAAATAACCCCTAGTGTGACTGGCTCCCTGAAAGAACACAAAGCCAGAGTGTTTACGTTTACGTTTACGTTGAGGGACCTGCAGAGGGCCACTCTCGGGCGGCATGAAATGCGGAGGTTGTGCTTTTAGGACTAATGGTTGGGGACAGGATCAGGATTAGGGATCTAATGATTGGTGATCCTAGTTCTAAATGAATCAAGGGTGGGACTATTAACTACATTAGATGGGAGGTGATTCCACTCTTGGATGCTGCGGGGAAAAAATTGTCTAAATATGTCCGTGCTTGCCTGATACGTGTGGTATTTTAGGTTGTGGCTGCGTCTCGTAAATCGTATACTTGTAGGGTGTAAATATATATCTTTGTCTATGTCTACTAAGTTGTTAGTGATTTTATATAACATCTGTTGTCTGTGCATTTGTCTTCTTGTTGCAAGTGGGTCGAGTTAAATGTCTTGTTTGAGCAAAGTGACAGATGTAGTGTGTCAGTAATCACGTCTGATCTACTAAGACGAGTGTGCGAAAGAGCCGAGCAGAACATATCTTGGAATTGTTTGGGCCTGAACCTAACTGGGAAGTGTGATCATCTCAGTGCCCCTATACAGTAGTCAAGAACAAGATAACCCGTGCCTCAACTCTAGTGTGCTCAAAATTCGTTCTACCAGTGCTCTCACTCTCTACGAAATCCTGTAAGTGCTTTTCTTAGTTCGTAATGGTAACAACGAATACAGTGAGGGTTTAGACTTAGGTATGTCAAGGTTCATGTATTAACGTCAGACAAAAAGATTGTCCCTTCTTCCCTTTTTTATATATTATCCGTTGCTCCAATTTGGGAGAACAATACATACTCCATCGTGCGGAAAATATTTACATACTTCCTCGAATTAAGGCTCCTGTATTCTTCGGCTTGGAAATATATATATATTTGTCCGGTTATACAGTACAGTATAATTATACTGTACATATACTTACATGTAAATCTCGAACACTTCGTCAGACGTACGTTTATGCGCTACATATCATTTGGGTACAGATCCAATAGTAAAAGTTTCGTCGCATAGTTAATTGCTTCCTCAGTCACGTATAGTTGACTAATATAATTATTCTACCTTTATGAATTCACCTTTCATATTTATTACTCATTGAGTCATTACAGTTTAAATACTTATTCAAGTGTTCATTGCTTATTACTATTGTGTTGATTAATAGAATTAAGGTCAGTCCTCACCCAGTGGAGAGGTACCTAAGTTGATGATAAACACTGATTCCTAAGTTGGAAATCGCAAGCAGATTGGCTCACGTTTCTTGAAAACGTGGCATAACACAAATGATGTGGGCATGTTGTTGATCAAGGTCGGGAATTGCAAGGTTTGCGCATATTGGCAGCTGACTGAGCTGAGTCAGACGGCAAGATAGAGGTGGTGGAAAAGGAAGGATTACATAATATCCCTTATAACTCATTTAAAGTAATAATATTGCACCAAAATGCACATGAAGGCATATTTGAAGAATTAGGACCAAGAAATTAGGTGTAGAGAAACAATAAACAACATAAATAAGTCAGGAATAATTGTAGGTAAAAGGGAGGGAGGAATTTTCCTCCTTTCCCCATGGTATTAGTTGAGATACCAGGGGAGAAGAAATTCACGAAGGAAAAGACCAAAGAGTTGCTGAACGACCAACCTGCAATACCAGCCAACAAGAATTGCAAGCATAAAATCATGCAACATCGACAGGACGACAGAAGAAGAAAACCAGAATGGGGAAAGCACCATAGAAAACGCGGCCGACAGGGAAAGCTACCCCAACCTGACAAAAGATGCGCAACCAGTCCAAAACATTCCCGATGCCTTTCTGCAACAAGAAACGATGAAATAGCAGAAAAGTCCTACACGTCCTATGCAAATATCTCTCAGAACCTGCCCGAATCCAATACCAAAGCGATATCCATGTATGCACTACCCAGACATAAATCCGAAATGCAAATAACCCCTAGTGCGACTGGCTCCCTGAGAGAAAACAAAGCCAAAGTAGAATAGGTGGGTCGTTGTTGGGATGGATTAAGTCATGGCTAATTGGTAGGAAGCAGAGAGTCAGCATAAATGGTACCAAGTCAGAAAGGGGAGCAGTCAAAAGTGGTGTCCCCCAGGGATCTGTATTGGCTCCTCTGTTGTTTGTTATATACATAAATGACTTTGATTTAGGTATAACTAGTAGGATAAGTAAATTTGTAGACGATACCAAAATGGAGAGAACAATAGATTCCGATAGTGACATAGAGTGCCTCCAAAGGGATCTAGATACCTTACTCGAATGGTCAGTAAATTGGCAGATGAATTTTAACATTGACAAATGCAAGGTATTAAAGATAGGGAAGATGAATACAATCGTAAAATATAAACTAGCTAATATGGAATTATAAAACTCAGACTGTGGGAAAGATCTAGGTGTGTTTGTTAGCAATGATTTGAAACCTAGAAAATAGTGTATAAGCGATCGTAACAAGGCAAACAGGATTATCAGGTTCATCTCTAGGAGTGTGAGTAACAGAACTTCAGATGTTATCTTAAAACTATACTTGTCATTAGTGAGACCCCATATGGATTATGCTGTTCAACTTTGGTGTCCTAATTACAGAATGGACGTGGATTCCCTGGAGAGAGTACAACGTAGAATGACAAAAATGATCCATAATATTAGAAATCTTCCATTATGAAGAAAGGTTGAAGAAATTAGGCTTACATTCGTTAGAGAGATGCAGAGTTAGAGGGGATATAATAGAGTTGTTCAAGTGAGTTAGTGGGATTAATAAAGGGGACATGAAAGATGTACTAAAGCTCAGTGATTGCGAAGGAACTCGAACAAATGGTTTCAAATTAGATCAATTTAGTTTCAGAAAAGATATAGGCAAATATTGGTTTGGTAACAGAGATGTAGATAGGTGGAATAGGCTACCAAGTGCTATAGTGAGATCAAGAACGATGAAGAGCTTTAAGATAAAATTAGATAGGCATATGGACGAGATGGGTTGGGTGTGAGGGGGATCTGCCGGGAGTTGGCCAATCGGCGCTCTGCAGACCCCCATTTCCTGACCTCTGACCGTTTAGGTGAGGTCGGTCCTCATGGCATTAGTGAGCTGGGCCTATAATTAGGCCTTGTAATTGGGGTTGTTGTGAGAGGGATCTGCCTTGTGTGGGCCAATCGGCTTCTGCAGACTCCCATTTTCTTATGTTCTTGTCTACTATGCCCCTTTTGCCCCGAGATCGTTCGCCCGGGACACCGACAAAAACAGAGTCACTATGCACGCTGAACAGAGTCAAGCATTCAGCCTGCTGGCTTAAACCATATTTTTGGTTCTGAACTCGGTACTCCTAGGTTAGAAAGGAGAATGAATTTAATTGATTGTTGTGAGGAAGTAAATTCTTTATTCTGTAACTACATCAACTCAAATGGGACAGATAACTCAATCGGGGTCTACTCCAACTTAAGTGAGACCAAGATCGAGTCACACAATCAAAGGCAAGACAGGCCAAGTGATTATACATCAATCTGCGACCGCATCAACTCAAATGGGACGGAGATTGAGTCACTAGCCTCCTTGTCATTCAATGACAACTACCGTTACGCTGCAGATACACTTGAAGGCGACGAGCAAAGTTGTCAATCACCAAAATGGTCCGATTATGCCATGTTTTGAGATGGCCACCCAGGCTGTGCATTTCACAGAGTGCAGATTCGTGCCATCAGGAAGGAAGAGTGTGTCAGGGTGATTGACAACTTTGCTCGTCGGCTTCAAGTGTGCCTGCATCTCAACGGTAGTCATTTGGAACATGGGCTCTAATGGATGTATTCTTTGAGCTAGAGACCTCAAATCTTTAGTTTTTTAATTGTTATAATATCAGCTTCTAGAAAATTTAATCTTTTTTGGAGTTTCTTGTCTGAGTAATAAGTTATTATAATGTTAATGGGTTGCATCTATTTTGAGACACCCACCAAGTTCAACCTAGACCAAGAATTTAGTACTATTAGTGCAAATCTGCCCAAGCCCCCTTAAGCCTGGATTTGTATCAACGTACTCTATCGAGATTCAGGACAGTCATACCTCTAACTGTCCACCTACGCCCGGGAAAACTTTATGTTTACCGAGTGCAGGGGATCCTTTAGTTTCATCCCCCAGATTCAGTGTGGATAGTGGTGTCATGAGTTGCACTAAGACGAGTTCGCGAAAGAGCCAAGCAGAGCGTATCTTGGAATTGTTTGGGCCTAAACCTAGCTGGGAAGTGTGAATATCTCAGTGCCCTTTTAACCAAAGGCATGACAGCCCGTGACCCAACTCCAATCTCCCCGCTCAAACTCGTTCTATCAGTGTTTCCACTCTCTACGAAATCCTTTAAGTGCTTTTCCTTGTTCGTAATGGTAACAATGATTATAGTGAGGGTCTAGACTTTAGGTATGCCAAGGTTCATTTCTAAATTAAAGTCAGACAGAAGAATATTCTTATCTTCCCTTCTTTATTTATTATCCGTTGCTCCATTTGTGGGATACCAAAACACACTCTATCTTGTGGAAAATATATACATACTTCCTTGAATTCAAGTTCCTGTATTCTTTGGCTTGGAAATCTATATATATATATTTGTCCAGTTATAAAGACATACACTTACACGTAAATCTCGAACACTTCGTGCAGACCTAAGTTTATGCGTTCCATATCATTTTCGGTACAGATCCAATAGTGAAAGTTTCGCCGCAGAACTAAATGTTTCTCAGTCACGTATAGTTGACTAATATATGTATTCTACCTTGATGAATCTGAATTTCATCCTTGTCACTCATTGAGTTATTACAGTTTATAAACTTATTCAAGTTGCATTAACTTATTGTTAGTTTTGAGATTAAATATTGTCCTATGGTCCATAACTATCAGAACTACGGTTCTAGTGACGCAGTAACTGTTATTTACTTAAGTTCAAGCCATATTTGAGCGCTTTGCATATTTACTTCAGGACTTTATTTCTTGTGATTTGAGACTTATTATCTCTGTCTATTATTACTTATATGTTCATTTGTAACATTATTCTTATTTGTATATGATTGTCATTCTTATTTTTCCAGAAACTTATCGATATTGTACCCTAGTGGTTAAGTAATAGAAACTTGTGCATCCTATCTATATGTGTTTTGTGTCCATTGTTTATTACTTGGGTGTTGATTAAGAAAATTAAGGCCAGTCCTCACCCCGTGGAGAGGTACCAAAGTTAACGATAAACGCTGATCCCTAAGTTGGGAATCACAATCAGACTATCACGCATTTCTTGAAAATGTGGCATAACATTGATCATGCTTGGAGACGTCACGCTCGGCACGGGGCACTCTCTTTCCGGTTCCTGGTATACGTATTTAGTATATGGAATATATCTTGTGTTGAGGGATGGACCCAGAGCCCTGCCACTGCTGCCACGATAATGATGGTTGAGGAAGGTGTGTGAGTTTGAGTGTGTGAGGTGTGTGTTTTGATGTTTGGTATCAAAAGTTGCCACTTAGAACTACTTGTCAATCAATATTCATACTGATACTACCTTTGCCTCGGTTTTTATAGACGTTTGAAAATCAGTCATAAGAGGACTATCGCTGTTTCCATACAGAGAAACTTATTAGGCCTATATCTTTTCTTGGGTTAATGTGAACGCCATACACCACCTTATCCATGAGCCATTGGAACGTAGTGGGTATATTCTTGAGTCCATATGGCATTACCTGGCATTGAATAACATCCCCACTCACAACAAAACTTGGCATCTTTTTGGCTCTCTCAGTGAGTGAGACCTGCCAATACCCTTTTACGAGGTCAATCTTGGTGATGTACGTTGCTGCCCTTAACTTAGCCACAGTCTCATCCACTCGTAGCAAAGGATAGGCATCAGTCCTCGACAAGTTGTTGTACGTTCCAAAAGTCTGTACAAAACATGAGCTTGCCGTTCGCCTTCGGTTTCAATGCTATGGGCGATCTCCGTTCACTGAAACCTCTTTTTATTATCGCTCTAGCATATATTTGAGCTTAGAATTCAATGCTTTCTGATGAAGTGGATTTACCCTATAGGGTGGCAACTTTATAGGTAGGTTATCAGCCACATGAATGTCATGTTCAGCCAGACTGTTGAGCCAAGGTGAGTCCCCAAGCACCCAAGGATATTGCCATAGCCTATTGTACAACACCTCCCGTTTCTCTGAGGTTAGATGCTGTAACTTTTCTCTCAGAGCAACACGGCTATTAGTCTCCAACAAATTTGCTGGCAATAACTCCTCCTCCATCCCCTCCTCCGTGCCGACTGCCAAAATTCTATTTGCCTCATTGTGTTACCGGTTGTTGCACACAGTGCACCATGAGCCTCCCTCACATAGACAGAACAGGTATTGTCCGTTGCCCCACCCACCTCCTTACCCAAGTCCTCACCTCCTCCTCCTCCACCATCTCCGAAGATGATATCTTGAGCAATCGAACTAGGGGGTAGAATGTAGATACAAGGTGCCGTTGTAAAGGCTTATCCCTCAATACCTTCATCTGATCTGATCTGGGTGTGACAGGACAGAAATAAGCATGATGATATGTGTTATACCAAGTTTTTACTGGGGTTGTATTGACTAATTAGGTAGGTTCCTACTCGACTGGGGAAAATGAGACCAGCACGAATGCAAGTACGAAGGCAATAGAGGATAATATAACACAGAGTACAAACATAGATTGTTCTTATTCGACGGTAACATATGATTACAGGTACAATATTACATCAGACATGGATATGTAATTATGTAAGAGCACGATCGAGGATCCACTAGGCGCCTCAAGGGGGAGATGTTGGGTAGGTTCCGACGGTCTTTGAAGATGCGGCTGCGTTGTACTCCCGCCGATGTCCTGGTCTGTGGTGGTGATCCTGCCGTGTGACAGTGGCAGAGTTAGTGAACACTTCCTTGAGGATCTTCTGAAGAACTTTGATGTTGAGGTCTTATACGAATACGAACCGTTTCACCAGTGTCTTACGCTCTCATATCGTAGGACTTAAGTAGGGAGTTGTTTCACCAGTGCCCTACACCCTCCACTACGAGTCCTGACTTAGAAGGAAGCCGTTTCACCAGTATCTTACGCTCTTCCAACCAGTCTTACTGTTTTTGTAGGTTTACTAAAACTAGAGCGCTTGGTCAGTGCTGCATACTCTAAAGTAAATCCTGTATCAAGGCAATGTAAAGATATTGGGTGGTCACCAGTGTGGTCCAACAAGAATACAAGCAAATCCAAGATACCTTCGAGAAATGCGTCGAGTAGTTACACCAGTGTCTTACTTCCTCAAGGCAATATGTTTGTAAACAGTCCCAAGTCTTCTGATTATCAACTCTACCAGTGTGGTATTGATAACCTTCCAACTCTACTGATGATGAGGTGGGCTGAGATAGTCTTACCACTTCCGTTGTTCTCTTCGGTGGGGCATTTCGCGGCTAGAGGGGTGGCTGTGCTTGGAGGAGGGTCTGGGTCGACAGCGGTAGCCCTTCTGGGCGGTGGTGCGTCTCAGGGCAAGAAGGGCGCCTGGTGTGTTGAGATGTATGCACTATTCTTTCCCCACGATGTACTGAGTGGTCATCTCTAATTTGTGCATCGTTGTATGTTGACATCCTCACAGGTATGTTCTTTCCTGGGGTTGGGGGAAGTGCCTGGGTGATACATGCGACCCGAGCGAAGCGTGGTGAGGAGGCTCTTGTGCCCTCTTGTCTTGGTGGCGTGGTTGCAGCGGTTGTTGGTGTTTGTGGGGCCACATCTCCTTGGTTCCTTTCCTTCAGGTTTTTCTTCTCTATCTATATATGTATAGCAGAGGAGTTTTTTCTCAACTCTGACATCTTACTTTAACTTTTAGTAGCCAAACTGAATTGGCTATTGAACCAGTCTTCTCACAAAAATCCCATGCTCCACTGCTGGGATGATTGAACTTGAGACCAGTCAGTTACTAGACCAGCCCCTTACCTACTGAGCCAATAGAGGTACAGTAGGCTACCCCAATTAGCGGAGTGATTTCTGTCAAGTAAATTCTACATTCTGTACCTGATCACAGTTTTAGCTCTCTTTACATCTGGCAAAGTTGAAAGTCTTTTTGCCAATCCAAGGTTTTTCAGCTTAGGGTGGATGGAGCACCTCCTCAAAGATGACCATAGGCGGGAAAACCCTGTGCCCCGCAGAGGCCATTTCCCAAGAGAAAATCCACCCCTTTCACCGGCAACACCTCAGTAACAGCCACCTATGCAGACACAGTGGTTAACAGACAATCAAATATCACTGGCACATGATAGCCTACTTGGAGTTCACCCCTCGACACAGCACATTCAGTATATTCACCTGTTGCTATCAACCCCCAAGTCACGTTCCGGCACATAGACTGCTTGGCCGCAGTATCGCTAAATACCGTGATAGGGTACTCTACCAACTTCTTATTCAAAGTCATAGGATGAATAAATGAGTGTACCAATCAAGAGAAGCCGTCTGGAGTAACTCTTCCTGGGAAGGACCCTGCAGTGACTGGTCCAGCGGTGCCATCGTAGTGTACCCTGGGCCCTCCTGAACACCAACCTTATCACAGTTGACCTCCAGGCCACCCTTACTTCCCTTAGCATACTCCATTAACAAAGCGATAGTAGACGGAAAGGGTCATAGAGTGCAAACCTTAAGAACCCTGAAACAACTTCTCAGTCAACTGGGGCAAATCATACTCGCCAAGACAGCTGTAGGTAAACAACACCCAGCTATCCAACTCCACAAGTGTATCATAGAACACAGTGGATTGGTAAAATGGCAAACAGGAGGGGAGCAATTTAGAGGGACAGTAATAAGGCGATCAGGTGCTCGCCTTATTCGAGAAGAGATGGTGAAGGAGTAATCCCGTCAGCCAATCAGGAGACAGGATTAACTCACGTGTACCAGCAAGGTTTACCCTTTAAATCTTGTCCCTGGAAACACCCTGGCACTCCCGCACTCTCGACCAATCACCAGCCTCCTGTGACGCACCACGGCACTTGCCTCGCAACCTCCACAAATGCTTGCCTCATAACTTGCCCTCAATTCACAACCGTATTTTCTATCCTGGTAACAAACGTTCTACTGCAATGGTGCCACCTTCTTACTTCCGTCAGCCACTAAAGAACGTCTCTAATAAGCTCCCAGGAAAATATTACAGGGATGTAACCAGGCAGGTGAAGGATACGTATTTCAAAGCGAGCGGGCTGACATAGTCCTGCCCCAGCGCACGGTTCGGCCAATCACAGGGCCGCGTTGCGCGGGGGAGGGGCATAAATGGAGGGGGGCGGGGCCAAATCAACCATACAGAGACGGGCACTCGCCCGGAGCACATTGATACTCTCTCTGCAGAAACACTCCACTTACCCACCTTGGCACTCACGGAAGAGTAAAACAAGAGCTTGTTCCAGACCTCCAGCACCCGAGCCCTTATAAATACAAGATGAGTCGGGATCCAGTACACCCACCCTTGGCACAGATACACCTTCAACTAGTATCCTGATGCCTGCCGACACATCGCTAGCCTTCACACAATAAGCCAAGCGATTCAAGATTGTAACCTGGTGGTGGATGGTAGCGAGTAGATGAACCTGATGTATTGGCCAGCTTTGAAGTGGTGAAGCAGAAACAAGAGATCTTCCTGAATGTTTTTAAAGGACCCTTTTAAGGGCCCGAACAAGACTTACCAAAGAGTTAAATGCTAGACTGAGCCTCTGTGTTCCAACACTAAAATATATGTGTCCTTATAGGACAACAAAAAAGAAACTGATTAGACATTTGATGAAATAAATAGATGAAATGTCGAGAGATAATGCTATTATTGTTAGTAAGGCACTCAGTTAGCTAGTAATAGCACAGGATCTCTTATAGGGACTTATGTAAAGATATGTTTAATATTAAGTGGGAATTCTTCGGGATAAATTTATAAGGGGAGATAGTTGATATAGCCTATGTAAAGGAGACAATTATGTTTACCTGAGCAGTTTTCCGGGGTTTAGTATTTGCAAAATAGGCTAGACCTAGCTCAATAAATAGTTAGAAAAAGGGCTCTAGCCCAAACCTATGAAATACTCTTTTTGTTATAAGGAAACCACATTTGTTAATTAAATATTCACCTCGTCGACAGCATGCCTTCGATTGCATGTAAATATCAAGTATAGTAGTCTAAGGATATTTGTGATTAAATAATATATCATAATATTGTTAAGTTGATATACTGACATAGCATTCTAATATTGTTAAGGTTATTTGAAATACCTGCGAAGTTAGTAATCGTGCCTAATATTGTGAAGCGGATTAAAGAACGCGTTGATTGATGAATAGTATATTGATATTATTAAAGTGATACAGAGTCCTCCTGATTTCGTAATTGTGTTTATCATTGTAAAGATGTGTTCATTGAATAATGATTTTTGATATGGCCAAGGTGATTAAATCCCATGTAAATTAATAAATGTTTTCACTGATCAAATAATAGGTCCTAATATTGTTAACGTTATTCAAGGACTCAGTTAGGGAGACTTAACTTTTAGTATTGTCAACCATTATGAATGTAGCTATGTACCTTTGGCTCGTAGTCGAAGTTGGTCAAAACTCTGAATAGCGATTGCCCAGATAGGTAGTATTAGGAATGTAATAATTCTGAAGTGCAATCTATGCTGAACAGTCGTAGGTATTTAACTCTATAGTTTGAACTCATTTGGACTCGAACAGAGAATCAGCTGCTAACCGGATTTTGGTTTCCTTGGGAGTTTGTGAGGCATGGTACTGTACACAGTGCTGGGTATTATTTTATCTAATTTTTATTGTATTTTATTGTATTTTATGTATGTACAGTATGTATGTATGTTACTGTAAAATTTATATGGACCCCAGTTTGTGTCCCCCGATCTGTACTGTGTGAGTCTGGAATAAAGCATTATTAGGGGTTCGAGCCCTAGCAGGAACCCCTATTGTAATCGTTAAATCTTCTTATTCTTCTAAATTATTTTTCCACGCCGTTTTTTATGCAATAACTCCGGAACCGCTTTTCGGATCGGGACCAAACTTTCACACAACTAGGTGCGTTTTTGTATTGGCCAACTTTTGATATGCTAAACATCCAAAATGGCGGCCAAACAGATTCGTGGCAGCCGTTTTCCCGAAAAATTTCAAACATAAATACCGTCTCTCCCACTCATAGGAAATGATTGGGCTTTGTTATATGGACTCCACTACTAATGCTCCACAAATTTTATGTTAAAGGTTTTGATTTGTACGCGGGTTTTTTTCGGCAATCTTGAAAAAAACTCTAAATACACTTAACCTCTCGGCTGCGCAGCCCCTGTAGTATACACCATACCCCTGTGCGTAGGTATTCTGATTAATTCCTCACTAAAGTCGTTAATTTACCATAAATATAATTAATACTTATCCATATGCGCCTATTTTACGTTTAATATGAAGATAGTAATATGTAACAACAATAAAACAAGTGGGAATAGTGTTTGGATGGTCAAAATCGCAAATTATTACCGAGCGGTTCATTCATCAAATGTGAGCCAGCCAGCCGTACACCCTCTCCTCTCGAGGGCTGAAGCCTTACTGACTAATTACTCCCTCACACTCTCCCAGAGTCTACCCTTACACAACACACTCGCTAGTCACATGACAACACAATGGAACCGGCCTGGAGATTGTGACACGAAAATATACCAATGAATAAGGGAATAACAGGGAAAATAGGTGATAATTGAAGGGGGGGGGGAAGGGGGGAGGAAAGGAGGGGACTTTGACACATGTGAAGGAGTGATTGGAGGTATGGAGGAAAATTATCTCACTTAAACACCATTTCTTTTTTTAAGTGCCACTGGGGTGTTTTAAATGTTTTTTTTTAGGCCTAGGATCTTAAGAGTCTTCCCGCAGTCGCCCAGTAAAACCTTTTAAGAGTCTCCCGGCAGCTGCCGGGTTAAAAATCAATATCTTGAAAACTAAGCGGATGATCAGAGCTATTTTTGCGTGGTTGGGTGAGGCTCGCAATTCAGAACGATTTGGTACCAAACGAATAGAAAAGGAGGAAACTGAAGGTGAACGTCAATAAAAGTAAAGTAATGGTGTGTAATAGGGGAGAGCATAGGGTGAATCTAGATGTGAGGCTGGATGGGGAAATATTGGAACAAGTAGAGTGTTTTAAATATCTAGGAGGAACGATAAGCAGGAGTGGAGGTATGGAAGTGGAGGTAAAACAGAGTGTGTGTGAAGGAAGGAAGGTTTTCGGAGCAATGGGAAGTATGTGGAAGACGAGAAATCTCGGAGTGAAAGTAAAAAGTGCACTGTTCAAGGAATTGTTGTGCCAACAGTGATGTATGGGGCTGAGACATGGGCTCTGAAGAAAAAGGAGAAAAGAGGGCTGGATGTGATGGAGATGAGCTGCTTGAGGAGTATGTGTGGAGTTACTCGTAGAGACAGATTGAGGAATGAAGAGATACGTAGGAGAGTGGGGCAGCAGGAACATTTGTCAGCCAGAGTTGACAGAAGGGTGCTGAGCTGGTATGGTCATGTTGAACGAATGGGAGATGAAAGGCTTACAAAGAGAATATGTGAGTCAGGTACAAGGGGAGATAGAAGGGCAGGAAGACCCCCATTGAGATGGAGAGACTGTGTAAGAAAGGCTTTGGATGATAGAGGAATGACTATAGATCAGGCAGGGGAAGTGGTGGTGGACAGGAGTGAATGGAGAATGCTTGTGAATAGTTGAGTGAACACGTGGTCATTTGGAGTAAGGGGTCGGGCGCAAGTTGGACTAGATAATAGTCCATCAGGCGCCTGGCCCGGGGAGACGATTAATATGAAGGGTGTGCCTGGAAGTGTGGTGGGAGGGCTTGTGGCTTTGGCTCCGCTGCATGTCTGCCTGCCGAGATAGGAACCTCTCCGGGTGGTCAGGGGCCGGGGGAGTGCTGGAGCGACCTTGGTAACCCTGGTCTCTGGGTCTTCTCCTGGGTGACCTGGATGTGTGTGAGTTTGTGTTTTTTATCTGTGTTTATTTTTTGTTTTATGTTGTTTTTGTGTTTTCCCTGTTCTTGCTCTGTCTTGAGTCGGCTACCCCCAAAATGGGGATTGGGCCTGAGCATATAGATAGATAGATAGATAGAATAGAAATTGGTGGAATAGTTTGGCTGCAGCATTGAAAACTGTCTATTCTGAAATTGGGTTAAAACCGTAATCTGTACCCACACAACGTTTTCAGTCTTCAGTCTCTGCTTCCTCGAATCCCCTAGTTTTGCTGATTATTTATTTTAATCATTCAGATCCATAAATTTTTTAAATTTAACCCTCTCTAAAAAGTTAAAATCCCTAAGAATTCCACCAATTATTTAGACAACCTACCTATACATACCTACCCTACCAAATAATAATAATTCAAATTTACTTTTGGTGAATAGCAGAGTATTGGCTAAGGTTTTTAACAATTCCTTACTTTGCCAAATGCTTACTTTAATAACAACGATCTGGACCTTCAAAGTTTTGACAACTGCCTGTGTGACTTACCCTACAGTTATATGCTCCCTCATGTAGCATTCCCATCGTCCAGCATTACTGCTTCATAATTATCAGCCAACTTGACATAGCCATACATAGTAGCTTATTATAAATGCAAAAAGTTGCTAGAATAATGCCACATCTCTATAATAGTTTTGGTTTGTTTACTTGGCAAGGTTTACAATTAAATATGGCTTTGAAATGTTTGAAGTTTGTTGAATATCCCTAGAAATTAGGCTGCTAAGTATATTATAATGGCTGATAGTTATTGAAGTGAATACCTCTAGATCTAGCGGTAAGTAGCTAGATTGGCAACACTGCAATCCACACTGACCAGATTAGATTGCCAAATACTGCCATATACTGTATATCCCTACTGCAACTCACCTACATTATACCTAACACATGATATCCATGTATGCATCATAATAATATTTAAGCACTGGTTACTTACTAGTGTAAGATAACTGAAGTTTGAAAAATATAACTAAAGTACTGTAAATTAAGTAGAAAGTAGGAATGGAACAAGCGGCTCGCTTGGTGTAGTGACTAGCGTCTCGGACTTCCACCCAGAAGGCCCGGGTTCGCGCCCACGCTCGGCGCATTAAAGATTTTTCACAAGCACTGAGTCGTTACCATCCCTCATGAGCAAAGGGATGGGGTAGTAGTACAGGACCCCAATGGAAATACGCCTAATCGGCCTTATTGAGCTATCCTTAGCTAGCTTAGCATGCGCTAGCTTTAAGAACTATTATTATTATTATTATTATATCATACCTACAGTAACTATCGCCAAGTCAGAGGACTAACTTCCACAATGCATTATAAACCTGCACAGACAACCATATAGCCCTAAATCATACAAATATCCCCACAAAAAAGATAGGAAAATAGTATATTAATGCCCTCGGAGTGAAAGTAAAAAGTGCACTGTATCAAGGAATTGTTGTGCCAACAGTGATGTATGGGGCTGAGACATGGGCTCTGAAGAAAAAGGAGAAAAGAGGGCTGGATGTGATGGAGATGAGCTGCCTGAGGAGTATGTGTGGAGTTACTCGAAGAGACAGATTGAGGAATGAAGAGATACGTAGGAGAGTGGGGCAGCAGGAACATTTGTCAGCCAGAGTGGACAGAAGGGTGCTGAACTGGTATGGTCATGTTGAACGAATGGGAGATGAAAGGCTTACAAGGAGAATATGTGAGTCAGGTACAAGGGGAGATAGAAGGGCAGGAAGACCCCCATTGAGATGGAGAGACTGTGTAAGAAAGGCTTTGGATGATAGAGGAATGACTATAGATCAGGCAGGGGAAGTGGTGGTGGACAGGAGTGAATGGAGAATGCTTGTGAATAGTTGAGTGAACACGTGGTCATTTGGAGTAAGGGGTCGGGCGCAAGTTGGACTAGAGAATAGTCCATCAGGCGCCTGGCCCGGGGAGACGATTAATATGAAGGGTGCGCCTGGAAGTGTGGTGGGAGGGCTTGTGGCTTTGGCTCCGCTGCATGTCTGCCTACCGAGATCGGAACCTCTCCGGGTGGTCGGGGGCTGGGGAAGTGCTGGAGCGACCTTGGTGACCCTGGTCTCTGGGTCTTCTCCTGGGTGACCTGGATGTGTGTGAGTTTGTGCTTTTTATCTGTGTTTATTTGCTGTTTTATGTTGTTTTTGTGTTTTCCCTGTTCTTGCTCTGTCTTGAGTCGGCTACCCCCAAAATGGGGATTGGGCCTGAGCATATAGATAGATAGAATGCCCTCGGTATTTGAAATTATGCAAATAAGTAAAATCCATTACGATATATAATAGTGAGGGTTGAATCGTATTTAGTAAGGGTTGAAGCGTATCTGGCAATACTGTCAACAAGTCCAAGGTCAAGGACATTTAGTATGGTTTGTGTGTGAGAGAGAGTGCACTAAGCCTATTGAAGTGCAAAATCCTTTCCTTATGCTCCTTTTCCTGCCTTAACCCTGTTATTACGAACTTTATGCTGACATAGACCCTATATGCCCATAATGATTATGATTTAGTCCTTCAGTCATACTCCATCCCACACTTAACTCACTGCCATAACTTAATATAACCAGTTTGGACAAGTGTAGCTAAAATATATAATAAATAACAAGTCTACATTTGGCAACACTGCAAATCACCCACCTTAATTCCTCCCTCACCTCGGCGGCGAATAATTATGGTCTGAAGTTCGTTTTTACTTTTATTATCCTGTGTATAATTGTAGCCCTTCCACGTGTCTCTATTAAGTAACAACTTCTAACAAGGATTCATGATTTAAATACAACGATAGATATTCATCTGAAGTACTAATTTGCCGTCGGAAATCTGAAATCTGAAATCTAATTTATGCACACATGGTAGGCATTATTATCTGAGCTAAAGAGAGAGAGAGAGAGAGAGAGAGAGAGTTTCCTTGTCTGTGTGCAGTGTGTCATTCATACTCCCTGGTCAGTGTTGAGTAAAGGCCAGTTCACACGATCATGTTTTCATCCACCATCCACTGATGGCTGAAAATTTCAAGGGCAAATCTCGCCGTGGTGTCATATTTGACTGGGAAATTGAGGGAACCAACGTGTTCGTTTCTTAGCTACTCGCCGCTCCCAGTTCTTGGCGTATATCCGATACAATGACTTGGCCGCTTGTTTGGCCACCTATCGTACCACACGAAAAACAAGACATTCAGTAATGCATGTTTATTTACATTCATACCATTCCACTTCAAGAAACAAAAACGATATATTAAGCAGGTCATATACGAAGAAGATATATGATACTATTCTGAGAAGATAAGAAGAAAGAAGAGGTAAAAATAATAATTACAGATATATGAAAAGAAGGATAAAAGTCGGTCAACTCATTCACTTGATAATAACAAAACAAATAGAGAGGCAATCCCACTAACCTAACATCAACCAGTCGTGTATACCACTATATCCCAAGCACCAGCAGGCGCATTAGGTTTATCTTAAGTTTATTCTTAAGCATGCCTGCCAAAACAAAACGCATCCGATCTTGTGAGTTGTTATCATATCCATTGTTAATGTTTTACTATAGTTTGCCATCACCCGTTTTTTTTTAATTGCTCCAATCATTGTATTGTAACCGTCTGCATTCAAGGACTTGCCAATAATAACAACTAGAGCTTACCTCATGTATTTATCTCACCCCTGCTCATTATAACCATCATCCTGCACCCCTGAGGCCCTCTACAAACATGAGTGGCCCAAAGATGCACTGATACTTGTGCTTTCTGCTTGGTCATTCTCTGTCCACACTCCATAACCTTTGACTCGCTCTCTCGTGTGAACACTTTTTGAATCTCGCCAGAAATTTTACGGCAACTCTTCCCTGTCCTTCCCAAGGATTGGAAACTGAAAATGACAGTGTGAACCGGCCTTAAGGGAGCAAGGCTTTCCCACACTTAGAACATTCCGACCAGACGATCCCGCCCGTTTAGCTTAGACCTTACCGTCGGAATATTTTGGGCGGAAAGAGCCAAGCAATCAACCCATCCTTGGCTGATTCCGTTCTTAAAACCTCGTAGCTGCGCAGGTGGGGTAGTGGCCACCCCTCCCTGTGCGGAGGTATTTACACTGTTTCCTTCACTCAAATCGTCATCGTACCATAAATATCATTAATACTTATCCATATGCGCCTATTTTACGTTGATTATGAAGATATTAACCTGTTACAACAATAAAACAAGTGGAAACAGCGTTTGGCTGGTCAAAATCGGCAAATGAGAGCGGGGTTATAGTCATCAAGTGCGAGACAAGCCTGCCAACATCCACCCCTCACGACGTCTGGAGAGACACTGTCATGTAGTTGTCTCTCTCTCTCTCTCTCTTTTATTCGCTTGGTAGCACATACAAGCACAGCCTGCTTATGACTCGCTATTGATAGCACGAAAATATACCGACGAAATAAGGGAATAACAGAGAGAATAGGTGATAATTGAAGGGGGGGGGGGGATGCAGGGTGTGTGGAGGAGTGATATTTGCCATGGCCAAGGGGCAATTAAAAAAAAAAAAAAAAAAAAAACATCAATTGATACTGGGCTAGTTTAATTTTGTTTTGTTTAGGCCTGGGATTATATAAGGCTTTCCGCAGCGCAGCGGTAGGCCTTATATAAGTCTTTCCGTACTTGCCGGGTTAAACAGCCTTAAATAGTCAATAAGAATATTATGATAGTAGGCTAGAAATAAGACCATTTATTCTGGAAAATATATGATTGTCTTCTATCAACATTATGTTAATTAACCCCTTGAGGATCATGACACACTTTGCAGTGTATTTGGTCTATTGTGAGGCAATTTTATTCAGATTAGGAAGGATAGGCTATATGGAAGACAGACGGTTATTCGAAACAGTCTTAAGCATTTCAACTCCCACAGATCCCTCCTAAGCTGTATTAGATCGTCTAATGACAGCCGGAATAAATAAAAAGGCGACATAAACCTCGAGGGCTAATTCTCGTTTTCATGATCATCCCATATTTCGCTACTCTATTTGCAAAATAACTGATTTCTATAAAAATGGGTGATATGCTAATCACTATCGGCTGAAAATGGACAATTGGCAAACTAATTGGTTGTGATTTTTCCTATTAATGGGCATGTTTTAGTCTGCTCGTTATATATATTATATTTATACGATTTTGTGCAGTTTAATAAGGATCTATGGTTGTAAAAGGTTTAATTGAGATAGTTCGAAGCCTGTTAGTTGCTGGAGGCCATTTGTAAACTGAATATAATCGTCTAATAGTAGCAAGAAAACAAATAAAGAGAAGTCGCCGGTACAGAAGGGGTGAATTGCAGGTTCGCTATTGCTTGCCAGGAATAAATTGACACAAATGGCACAGTCTTAAAATTGACAAATAATGCGGAAAAAGGACTTAATAATTGCTACAGTAATGGGATGAACATCTTCAAATCTGAAAAAATAATGAGATTAAACATGAGGGAGAAGCGGGTCCAGAAAAAAAAACAAAAAACAGTCCTCCTCGTAAATTACGGAGAAGGGGAAAGGCATAACACAACCATGCATGAACAGCTTCTTCCATCCCCGTCATGCCCTAACTGCCCCCTTCTTTAACAACTAGGCTAGCAACCAAAATGTCCACACTCTTAAAAAAGACAACACTCCTTAGCGGTCACAACCAAGAAGGCCACACTCCTACATGACCACACACCTTATAAAAGTCAAACAAAATGGCTACACTCCATAACAGCCAGTCTCTCACCTGCTTTTTGTTATTTCTGTCCTTTTCTCTCTTTCTCTGGCTTGTATCCATTCGGCCCCATTCAGCCAACTATTTTAAGATGTTTATCCCCATCTAGGTGTCGATTTCTTCCTGGCGAGCGATAGCGAGCCAGCATTATATGAAGAAATCCGGCTTCGCCGGAGACATTTTTCTATCAAAAAATTTATAAATTTAGCCTGCGGTCAAACAAAAATAAAAAAATGTCTTGCTCGCTACCGCTCACCAGTAAAAAATTGACACCTGGATGGGGATACACGTCTTAAAACAGTAGGCTGAGTGGGGCCAAATGGATACAAGCCAGAGAAAGATAGAAAAGGACAGAACAAAATCAGGTCACCCCCCTTTAACAAAACAAAACCGACCACACTCTAAAATTCTCACACTCCTTAACGGTCACACAACTACAGTGGCCACATTTTGTAATGACCAAAATGGCCACACTCATAAACAGACAACCAAAATGGCCACACTCCTTAATGGCCACAACTAAAAAGGCCACATATTTCATATTCACTCTTAATCGTTAACTTGCCCTAACTATCTACACCAACGCCATAAAATATTTACACGAATTTGTCACCTCCATACGTTGTTGTTGTTGTTGTTCCCCAGGCTGTCTGGCCGAACAGCCCCAAGGTCTCGAGCAAGGCCATGGCCACAAACGAGTGCCCCCACAAAATCCTCACTGCTTACCACTAACAAAGCCCGGGTGACCGAAGCCACTCCAAGGCAGGGAGCTGAGGAAGGTGCGGAAACGCCCGGGAAACCAAAGCCCCACCCAAGGCCCTGTGCCCCTCAGCAATTATGAAGGGAAAGTTGAGGGGTAAGGGAAAACTGTGACGCTTTGGCTCCCAATCTGCCAACTTCTAGGTTGGCAGTAGGGAGGTCAATCCACGGAAAAGATGACGCCGCCACTTGAGATCTAGAAGATATATAAGTAAAAGGAACAGTCAGAGTAAGCTATGGGTATGGCAGAGATCGCTCAGTTCTCACTCGGATAGACCAGCCCATCACCACATGACTAGAACCCAATCCTCTCAGCATCAGCTAGGAAAGGCCCTAGAAAGCCACCTTTGGCGGGGGATAGCTCCCCTATTTCAACTCCTTTCGGGGTTGGGCACCCGCCCTGTCACCTCCATATAAATATACATTATCTACGTAATATACTTTACGTAAAATTAAGTGCTTTTCAATATGTAGTAATGCTCAATTTATACAATGAACGGAGGAAGGAAAAACACAGACAAAACAAAAAGGTCCATGTGCCTAAAGGCATCCTCCATTCATAAAATGTTTGTAACAACTGGATTTAAACATTTGTAGATTGTAAGTTTGTGGAAAGCAATTCGAGGGAAGTGAATTCCAAAGAGTAGTAGCTCTGGGGATAAATGAATTCTGATAAGCAGAAGTTCTGCATTGTGGAGGAGAAAGTGTAAATTCATGGGCGCTCTCAGCTGCCCTAGTTCTACGGGGAAAGATGTGGAGAGGCGGCACAATTGAAGCAAGTTCCTCGGAACAATTGCTGTGAAAATATCTGTAGAATAATGCAAGGGATGCAACGTTTCTTCGTATGGATAATGTAGGAAGGTCCTGTGTGATTGCAGGGTTATTGATTAACCTAATAGCTTTATTTTGAATTTTGTCCAACTACCTCAATGCAACCACTCCACTTCCACCCCACAGAGGTGAACAGTAATCCATCTGAGAACGCACATGACTTTTATATATATCACGGCCAACTGCTCGTCAGTGAAGAATTCTCGAACTCTGTACAGGAGTCCCAGTTTTTTAGAGGCATTCTTAGCAATGCCTCTAACATAATGTGTCCAGCTCAAGTTAGTAGTTTATGTTACACCGAGAATGTCAATACTAGGGGAAGTGGGAATATTTACATCATTAAAAAATATATGGGAGTCAGTGAGATTCTGTCGGTTAGAAAATTGAATGTACTTTGTTTTCTGTGCATTAAAGGAAACTAGATTCTTTTGTCCCCATCCATTAATTCTAGAAAGGTCCTGGTTCAGAGAAATTGCAGTGTTTATTTTTGAATTTATAAGATCGGGTTGGGTGAAAGAATTGGTAAATGTGAAGGAACTGTGGAGTGTTGAGTCATCTGCGTAGGAATGTATTGGATTATGAGTGGTAGATATGAGATCATTGATATGAATGAGGAACAGAATTGGGGCCATAACTGATCCCTGGGGAACACCAGCATTTTTATTGAGTGAAATTGAGAATAAAGGCCATCTACCATTACACATATTTTTCTGTTATGAAGATAAGAAGAAATTAGTGGAACTAATGATGCAAGGCCGTAGTGTGACATCTTCGACAATAAGGATTGATGCCAGACTATCAAATGCCTTTGATATATCCAGTGCTATTGTATGTGTTTCACCATGTTGGTCTGTAGCTTGGTTGATTTGATGCGTAAGAAGGCAAAGCATGTCTGCAGTTGATCGACATCGTCTAAAACCATATTGCCTATCACTGATTAATTTATTATTCTCAAGATGCTTAATTATGTGATTATTTAATATAATTTCAAAGACTTTACCAAGAGTGGAAGTTATAGCTATTGGTCTGTAGTTTGATGGATCTGAAGAGGCACCTTTTTTAGGAACTGGATGGATGTTTGCTTCTTTCCAGGGTACTGGGAAGCATGAGGTATGAGTACACAGACGGAAATTTTTTGCCAATACAGGAGCGAGCACCAAGGAGCAATTCTTAAGTACTATTGGAGGAATTTCATCTGGACCAGGAGCCTTATCTACTGAGAGATTCTGCAAAATAGTTTTGACATGTCTGGTGTGGATCTTAAGTGAGGGAATTTCAGGCGAATTAAAATTAAGTACAGGGACATCTTGATTTATTTCATCTAAGGTCGAGTTGGTGGAGAAAATATCCGCAAGAAGGTTAGCTTTACCTCGTGGGTCACTTACAAGATTGCCAGTCGGAGATTTTAATGGTGGAATGGATGAAGTAGTAGTGAAGTTGGATTTAAATGAGTTAAGAGTAAACCAAAATATTTTGTTATCATTTGGATTATTTAGAAGTTTATTTGCCTGCTTATGGAGAAAGTTTGATTTAGTTAGGTTTAATACAGTTTTGGCATGATTTCTGATGTTTCTAAAGTAATTAAAGGCTTCATGTGTTTTTGATCTTGTGCATGCATTGTAGGCTATTGCTTTTTGTTCAGTTACTCTAGCACAATTATGGTCAAACCATTTAGGTGAATTAGATTTTTTACTGTACTTTTGATGAGGAATAAAAGTTTCCATTCCAATTTTTACAAAATCTTGTATGTGGCTCAAGGTGGAGTGTGCATCATTAGAAAAGAAAGAGGTCCAGGGAATATCAATAAAGAAACCTTGAAGACCCCAGTCTGCCCTATCGTAATGCCATTTAGTCACCAAAACAGGTTCAGAGTGGGAAGGTGTGGTAGCTGATAGACAGGTGGCCTGTATCAGACAGTGATCAGAAGATCCAAGCGGGGACCTCACTGCAACAACTATTACTTGATCAACTATTACATGATCATATTTTTACACCTAGGCCATAATATAGCTATTCCTAGCCCAATAACATATCTACATGAGTGAATCACCTCCATGTCAGCTTATTTCTAAGAGTTCTCCTGGATAATCAAACAAAAACTAGGTTACTTTAGGTAAAAAGTGTTTTTTATTATGTAGTAATGCTCAAAACATAAATTAAAGTACAGTACGTTATTGTTATCAAATTTATTAATTTCACTCACAACACCAAACACCTCCCAATGAAATTAATGAAAGAATGTGATCCACCGGGATTCGACCCTGGGTTACAACACACAGATTTTTTTTTTTTTTTTTTTTTTAAGAGACAATGAATGGAGGAAGGAAAAACACAGATAAAACAAAAAGGTCCATGTGCCTAAAGGCATCCTCCATTCATAAAATGTTTGTAACAACTGGATTTAAACATTTGTTGATTGTAAGTTTGTGGAAAGCAATTCGAGGGAAGTGAATTCCAAAGAGTAGTAGCTCTGGGGATAAATGAATTCTGATAAGCAGAAGTTCTGCATTGTGGAGGAGAAAGTGTAAATTCATGGGCGCTCTCAGCTGCCCTAGTTCTACGGGGAAAGATGTGGAGAGGCGGCACAATTGAAGCAAGTTCCTCGGAACAATTGCTGTGAAAATATCTGTAGAATAATGCAAGGGATGCAACGTTTCTTCGTATGGCTAATGTAGGAAGGTCCTGTGTGATTGCAGGGTTATTGATTAATCTAATAGCTTTATTTGGAATTTTGTCCAACTGCCTCAATGCAACCACTCCACTTCCACCCCACAGAGGTGAACAGTAATCCATCTGAGAGCGCACATGACTTTTATATATTACGGCCAACTGCTCGTCAGTGAAGAATTCTCGAACTCTGTACAGGAGTCCCAGTTTTTTAGAGGCATTCTTAGCAATGCTTCTAACATAATGTGTCCAGCTCAAGTTAGTAGTTAATGTTACACCGAGAATGTCAATACTAGGGGAAGTGGGAATATTTACATCATTAAAAATATATGGGAGTCAGTGAGATTCTGTCGGTTAGAAAATTGAATGTACTTGGTTTTCTGTGCATTAAAGGAAACTAGATTCTCTTGTCCCCATTCATTAATTCTAGAAAGGTCCTGGTTCAGAGAAATTGCAGTGTTTATTTTTGAATTTATAAGATCGGGTTGGGTGAAAGAATTGGTAAATGTGAAGGAACTGTGGAGTGTTGAGTCATCTGCGTAGGAATGTATTGGATTATGAGTGGTAGATATGAGATCATTGATATGAATGAGGAACAGAGTTGGGGCCAAAACTGATCCCTGGGGAACACCAGCATTTATTGAGTGAAATTGAGAATAAAGGCCATCTACCATTACACGTATTTTTCTGTTATGAAGATAAGAAGAAATTAGTGGAACTAATGATGCAAGGCCGTAGTGTGACATCTTCGACAATAAGGATTGATGCCAGACTCTATCAAATGCCTTTGATATATCCAGTGCTATTGTATGTGTTTCACCATGTTGGTCTGTAGCTTGGTTGATTTGATGCGTAAGAAGGCAAAGAATGTCTGCAGTTGATCGACATCGTCTAAAACCATATTGCCTATCACTGATTAATTTATTATTCTCCAGATGCTTAATTATGTGATTATTTAATATAATTTCAAAAACTTTGCCAAGAGTGGAAGTTATAGCTATTGGTCTGTAGTTTGATGGATCTGAAGAGGCACCTTTTTTAGGAACTGGATGGATGTTTGCTTCTTTCCAGGGTACTGGGAAGCATGAGGTATGAGTACACAGACGGAAAATTTTGCCAATACAGGAGCGAGCACCAAGGAGCAATTCTTAAGTACTATTGGAGGAATTTCATCTGGACCAGGAGCCTTATCTACTGAGAGATTCTGCAAAATAGTTTTGACATGTCTGGTGTGGATCTTAAGTGAGGGAATTTCAGGTGAATTAAAATTAAGTACAGGGACATCTTGATTTATGTCATCTAAGGTTGAGTTGGTGGAGAAAATATCTGCAAGAAGGTTAGCTTTACCTCGTGGGTCACTTACAAGATTGCCAGTCGGAGATTTTAATGGTGGAATGGATGAAGCAGTAGTGAAGTTGGATTTGAATGAGTTAAGAGTAGACCAAAATATTTTGTTATCATTTGGATTATTTAGAAGTTTATTTGCCTGCTTATGGAGAAAGTTTGATTTAGTTAGGTTTAATACAGTTTTGGCATGATTTCTGATGTTTCTAAAGTAATTAAAGGCTTCATGTGTTTTTGATCTTGTGTATGCATTGTAGGCTATTGCTTTTTGTTCAGTTACTCTAGCACAATTATGGTCAAACCATTTAGGTGAATTAGATCTTTTACTGTACTTTTGATGAGGAATAAAAGTTTCCATTATAAAACACTCACCATTAAACCATCAAGACATTTTTTTTTTTTTTTTTTTTTTTTTGTCCTATGTGAATGAGAGACACTAGGCATATAACTGCCTGCAGCGAGTGCCTCCCCCAGATTTGAAAGAGTGACAGGGCCAAAATCAAGGGACGTTCGAGCTAAAATGCCTAGACACACGGAGTTTGAAGCAATTTAAGTCATAGGAAGAGGGAAAGACTGATTCTGGGAGAGAGTTTCAGAGCTCTGCAGTTGAATAGAAGAAAGTCTGAGAATAGCATTTCACTCTTGGGTTGGAGAGTTGCACAGAGTAGGAGTGGGATTGTATTGCAAGACGGGTACAAAGGAGTACAAAGGAGTACAAAGGAGTACAAAGGAGTACAAAGGAAATCAAGCAACAACAGGTCTAGTGACCCTTCTAGGCTGCTTGTCCTCCAAAACACTGAGGATCAAGTGTTCAAACAGTGGTTTAGAGTGGGTAAGGGAACATTGGAAAGGGAACTGCTGCCCTGGAACTAATGCCCGTGGCAGGATTAGGAAGTTAGTAGGGGACAGATGGGTTAGTAACTGAGGGGTGGATAAAATAAAGTTATTCATTTACAAACGCAGTCAGTCGCGGGTTTGATGCGAGATATTTGTCTAAACGGAGTTTAAATGAATCAACGGTGCTGCAGTCTATAACGTCTCGGGGAAGCCCATTTCACAAGTTGACAACTCGATTGAAGAAGAAATTCTTAGATTCGTGTGAGTTAAAAGATTTACCAATAATTTTGCAACCGTTTCCCCGCGTGTAATTAGTTTGGTCGATAGTGAAGTACTTACTACAGTTCATATTGTCGATGCCATTGATGATTTTGAACACTTTAATTAAGTCACCTCTTAATCTGCACTGGGTTAAAGGTAATAGATTTAATTCTCTAAGACGCTCTTCGTATGGTTTGTTCTTTAGGCTAGGTATCATTTTGGTAACTCTACGTTGAACTCGTTCTAGCTTGTTTATATCTTTTTGGTAATAAGGGCACCAGGATTGAAAGCAGTATTCCAGAAGAGGGTGGACTAAGGAATTGTAAAGGGTTAGGATAACTTCTTTGGATTTATGCTCAAATGACCTGCCTATAAAGCCAATATTTTGTTTGCCTTCTTAACAACTTCTGAACATTGTTGACTCGGTTTTAGGTTACTCGATATTGTTACTCCCAGATCGGTTTCTCTGTTTACATTCTTAAGCTGAGTGCCATTCATCGAATAGTTTGCTTTCTCATTTAGGTATCCGATATGTAGTACTTTACATTTATCCGCATTGAAACTCATTTGCCAAATTTGGGCCCAACATGACAATTTATCTAGATTGTGTTGCATATCGTCAACTTGTTCTTTTGAGAGTACGCTATTTGCAATTTTTGTATAGTCAGCAAATTTTGAGATTGTACAGGTGAGACCCTCATCTATGTCGTTGATGTAAATTAGAAAGAGAATTGGTCCTAGTACCGATCCCTGGGGTACCCCGCTACTTACATTGGTCCATTTATATGCCTTACCGTTTATGACTACTCTTTGCTTTCTATCGCTGAGCCAATTTTCTCTCCATTTCAACACATCGTCTTGTATTCCATGCGCTTTTAGTTTTAGCGGTAAACGTTTGTGGGGAACTTTGTCAAAGGCCTTTTGAAAATCAAGGTATATAATATCTACAGCTTTACTCTCATCGTAGAGGTACTACGTACCCTACGTAGAGGAGGTGGTATACACTGGGGAAGCTCCGAGGAACACTGATTATTATAGTAGCGATAGAATAGCGAGAGAGATGCAACATTGCGGCGAAGAGAGGGAGAGATATTGCAGAGAGTTGGTGAGTGGATGCGAGTTAATGATACAAAAGGCTTTCCTTTCTACTTTGTCTAGGAGTGCGGTGTGAGAGGATTCTCCCCACACATTTGAACAATACTCAATACTAGGACGCACTGTGCCCCTGTACAGAGCAAGAAGTTGCGCAGGGGTAAAGAACCCCTTGAGGCGGTTGAGCACACCCAGCTTCTGGGAAGCTGCCTTAGCGAGACTGGTAATATGGTCTTTCCAAGTGAGAGCAGAAGAAAAAGAGACACCGAGAACATCGAGAGAAGATGAAGGGTTGATTTTTGTATTGTTGAAGAATAAGGGATAGTCCTCTGGAGGTTCCTGACAGGTAGTAAGATGGATAAATTGAGTTTTGGAAGCATTAAATGCAACAAGGTTTTCTCTACCCCAATTGGAAATAGTAGCTAGATCAGAAGATAAGTATTATATGGCTTCATTACATTTGCTTTTGAGGGACTGCTGGCTGTTTGCTTTTGATGGACTGCTGGCTGGGGCGTTCTGGAAAACTAATTGAGTAGTGTAAGGTAGAGTCGTCTGCATATGGATGGATGGGACTGGATGTACAGTTGAGAAGATCATTTATGAAAATTAGAAAGAGAATAGTAGATAGGACTGAACCCTGAGGAACACCGGAGTTGATAGGATGAGGAAGTGAGCGATGGTCATCCACAACCGCAGCTATGGAACGGCCGGAAAAGAAATTAGAGGCAAAGGCACAGATCGACAGAAATCGAAGGAGGGCAGTTTGGAAATTAAAGATTTGTGCCAGACTCTATCGAAGGCCTTCGATATGTCTAGTGCAATAGAAAAAGTCTCACCGAAGTCCCGAAAGTTGGATGACCAAGAGTTAGTAAGATATGAAAGAAGATCACCAGTAGAGCGACCCTTAAGGAAGCCATACTGGCGATCTGAGAGCAGATTATGAGAAGAGAAATGCTTAAGAAATTTGGAAGCAAGAATAGTTTCAAAAACTTTATAGATACAAGAGATGAGAGCAAGTGGACGATAGTTGGAGGGTTGAGAGCGGTCACCCTTCTTTGGGACAGGTTGAATGAGAAGAAACTTCCAGCAAGAAGGAAAGACGTTAGAAGAGAGACAGACGAAAGGGTTTGCCTAGGCAGGGGGTCAGCACGGAAGCACAGTTTTTAAGTACAGCAGGAGGAACACCGTCCAGACTGTACGCCTTCTTAGTATTAAGCCCAGAAAGGGTAGAGTAGATTTTTAGAAGGGATTAGAATATTAGGCATAATTAGGAGAGGGGGGGATGGAGAGGGAGGAATAGCACTGGAATCATCCAAGGTAGAGTTTCTAGCAAAAGTTTGAGCAAAGAGTTCAGCTTTGTCACGGGAAGAAGTGATGGTTGTGCCATCAGAGTGGAAAAGGGGAGGGAAATAAGAGGAAAAAAAGTTGTTGGAGAGGTTTTTGGCTAGATGCCAGAAAGCTTGGGAGGAGCTAGAGTTGGATAGTTCAGTGCATTTATAATTGATGAAAGAGTGCTTGGCAAGTCGAAGAACAGATTTGGCTTGATTCCGGGCAGAAACATAGGAAGAATGAGATTCTTGAGTTTTAAGGCGTCGGTACCGTTTGAATGCTTCCTCCTAGTTGTGGACAGCAGTAGAACAAGCGTGAGTAAACCAAGATTTTTTTTGCATTAGACCGAGAGAAAGAAAATGGAATGTACGCTTCCATGCCTGAGAGGATTACCTCGATAATGCGTTCAGCACTCTCCTCGGGTCCTCGGCCATGGAAGCAGAAGTCATTCCATGGGAAATTAAAGAAGTACTGCCGGAAAGCCTTCCAGTCGGCAGCGCCAAAGTGCCACAAGCGCCGCCGGCTGGGAGGATCGGATGGCCGTACTGAAGAGATAGGACAGGTGACCGAGATAAGTTTATGGTCGGAGGAGCCCAAAGGAGAAAAAAGATTGACAGTATAAGAATAAGGGTTAGAAGTCAGAAATAAGTCAAGAATGTTGGGCCGATCTCCGAAGCGATCCGGGATACGGGTGGGTTGCTGGACCAGCTGCTCTAGGTAATTTATGATAGAAAAGATGTAGGCTTGTTCACCTGGTTGGTCAGTAGTGTGAGCGGAGAGCCATTGGCGGTGGTGAACGTTGAAATCTCCAAAGATGGAGATTTCAGAGAAGGTTGAGATTGATAGAATGTGTTCCACTTTAAAGTTTAGATAGTCGAAGAATTTGGGAAAGTCGGTAGAGTTAGGGGAAAGATAGACAGCACAGAAATATTTAGCATGAGAATGACAGGATAGTTTGAACCATAAAGTTGAGAATTCAGGAGTCGAAATCGGGAAAACGAGAGCAAGTGAGTTTGTTGAGCATGTATGCACAACATCCACCTTTGGCTTTGAAACTGGGATAGAGAAAGTAGGAGGATACAGAGAAGGGGCTGCTGGAAGTTGTCTCAGATACCTGGGTTTCGGTGAGCAAAAGAAGATCAGGTTTGGAGGAGGAGAGATGGTGTTCGATAGTGAAAATTAGAGGAAAGGCCGCAATTATTGCAAAAGTTGATAGTAAGAGTGACAGGCCGTGGTCCAGAGCATTTAGAGGGGTCGTCAGGGGAAGGTTAGGCATTTGTGGGGGCATTTATGGTCCCCCCCCCTCTGGGGACTCCGAGGCTGGGCCTGTGTTCATCATTGAATAATGTTTTTGTGGAAGGAGGAAGTGTGGGGTGCATGTTAAGTGTAGTGAAGTAGATAGGAGAAGGTGTTTGTGAGAGCATGCTGGACTACTCTCAGTGTAAGTGAGGCACAAAGGTAATCAGTAAGAGAGGCCAAGCAAATGAAACAGGAGTTCCAGCGGTTCCTTATCAAATGCTTACAGCCTCTCCTGGGTATAGCCCTGTTCGATTGGTTCCTACAATCTACCCCCATTCCACCTATTAGTCGCCTTGTACGACACGCAGTAAGACGCATGGGCATACTTTTTTTCCTCCACCATAAGATGGAGGCCCCCTAACCCCCAGGGGGGGGGGGTACGATTAATATCCATTTATCGAATACTGGATATTAATCTAATCATGTACTATACTCAACTGCACTATGAACAGCCTAATGATTAAGTGAGAGGAAGGAATATTCATGGGGAACAGATCACTTAGGATCGGCCTCGCTATGAAATAATCCTGAACCTATATGTTATACCAGGGTTTTTACCTGGGTTGTATATTGGTTGTGGTGAGTTCTACCTGACTGGGGAATTCCAAGATCATACCCTAAATGCATATAAGTCAAATGGAGGATACATATTATAAAGCCCCGTCCACACGATCGAGCAGTGTCTGGCGGGCTGTGCCCTGTCACCAGGCAAAGTCTGTTGAACACGCTTGCGTTGTTGTCCACACGACAGTGATTGCCAGTCAAAGTCTGCCAGTGGTCAGAGTAGGTGCTCGGCAGGGCTGGGTCAGTGGGTCCGGTACGATCAACATGGTCCCGAACAACAATAATCACAGGACAGTTATATAACCTATATATCCAAGCAGATACCAATAGGAGGGAGTGTATATCGGCAGAAGCTCGACTGGAAGCAACACCTATAATGTTTGTTTCAAATGGATGCAGCTACACTTATTTGCAGTATACTGCAAGATTATCCAAGCATAGTTCGTCTTGCATAATTCCTGAAACGTGGCGAGTAATATATGAAGTACTCAAACAAGAGTACTTGCAGGTGAGATTTGTAGTGAGGCGACCCAACCTAAGTTTACAAGACAGGCAAGAAGGAAACATACACGAATGTCCATATTACATAATAATATGCAGCCTCCCCTTTATTGTCACAGTGGTGCTGTACAGTCGGCGGTAAAAATCCCATTGCCTCTACTGCCTCACAGTGACCCCCGAAATTCATAGACTCGAGAATGTATTGTGTACAGAACGTGCACAATTGTGGCAAAACATGGCATACTGTTAACTCAGATGGTGATGGGGGAAAGGAGGGGTAACCGATATTGGGGGTCGCAAGGGGAGGGGGGGGGTTATTGTTTGAAGATAAACATATTTCATCATATTTATAAGAATAATCTTATATATTGCTAATATTAAAAATAATAACTTATCACTATAAATGGAGACGCTCTCTATACATTATTCTGAAACTAACATAAAATTCGTACCATCATTGGCATTTAATAGGTGATTGCACACATTAAATCCTAGTTATCTTCCACCAGATTTTCTTGATAGATACCCGTATAATAGAAGGATACAATACTGTATATATATTTATTTATCTGTACTGGCGAAGCATTTTTGAATTTGTTTTGATCTACTTTTCGACGATTTCATTAAGCTTAAAAGGATATATGGTAGCTAACGGGATTAATTAAGATTGTCTGTAGCCTTTTAATGGGTAGACGTCCTTCCTAAGCTGAGTAAAGACTTATTATAATTGTCAGAATATAATCAAATGGATGTCACCGGTATTGAATGGGTTAAAGATCAAGCTATACAGTATTCCCGTCCTTCAACAGGCCGCCTTTATCCTCATTCCCGCTGGCAAACTGCCGAACAGTGTCTGCTGATTTCGCTCAACTACGTGCATGGGCATATCCCTGGTTTGCCCGCTGAATTTGCCCCATATGGAACATTTTCTTCGTGCCCGATGGGCAGTGCTCGATCGTGTGGACGGGGCTCAACACTGAGTATAACATTAAAGAACAGTTTTATTTATCTTAACTCTTACTTATACTTGTTACAGATAGTCATACATAAATAAATGATAAGTTTATATAACAGAATACTGTCCTAGCACGATCGAGGATCTACAGTAGATGGAGCTCAGGTATATTATTATTAAAATAGGGATTCGCACCAAGCCTAAAAAGACTGTGGCACCAAAATAAACTTTATGTAAAAAACATCAGAGTTGTTGTGGGGCTGGGCGTAATACGGAGTAGAGGATAAGAAGACTAGGAAACACTAATTAAAGAAGCTGAAGGAGACGGGTATGGAGGAGAAACCGCATAAGATGTGGGAGGGAGAAAGTGGGGGACTCTCCAAGCATATCGGCTAAGACAGGGGGGCGATTAAGGGAGTATATGAAGGGGAATGCGTGCCGTCGGGCATTGGAGAAACGCGGACAGTCTATAGGGTGATGCTGGACAGACACTGGAATATGGCAGCAAGGACAGAGCGTGGGGACATCACAGGTGTGGCCGAGCCGAAGACGGGCGAGAGCGGTCTCCCATCGACGATTGCAATGAGAAGAAGACTTCCAAGGTAGGACGGAAGGTTTGATAGAACGCAGTTTGACATCAGACACCCTCATGGAGGTCCACACGTCCTGCCAGCACTGACGTAGTAATTGAGTAACATGTGGGAAGTAATCAGATGCAGGAATACGCCGTGGCACGTGGCGGTTAGAGGTAATAGCAGAGCGGGTGAGAAAATCAACTCGCTCATTGCCAGGCACTCCAACATGACTTGGGACCCAACAGAAGGACAGGGACTTTAATTTAGAAGCGATGGGAACAACCATTCCTGAATCTCCAGCACTAAGGGGTTAACAGCGGGAATAGACTGACTACTCTGTAGAGCACTAAGGGAGTCACTGAAAATTACAAAGGTATGCAGGTGCGAACAAAAAATAGTACGTAGGGCAAATAAAATAGCAAATAACTCAGCCGTAAAGACACTAGCACATGATTGGATATGACGTTGGAAGGTCCGGTCCGGGAACACAACTGCAAACCCTGTACCGGCGGAGGTCTTGGAACCATCAGTGTACACTGGGACGGCGGAAGAGTGGTTCAGCATATGTTCCACAAACTGAGCATAAAGCAACTGTGGGGTTGAAGAGGCCTTGGAGGGGGGGAGGGCAGCTGTTCAAACGGTAGGGCGAGGGAGTAGCCATGGGGGGGAATTCTGACTGTCGGAGGGGTAGCACTGATGGAATGGGAAAAGAGAATGAGGCTAGTAAAGCAGAGACCCGACTGGGGAATGAAGTAGCAGTTGATGATGGGGCTAAGCTGGAAGCCGTGGGAGGAAAACCAGCCGAACTGTGTTGCAGAAGGCGAAAATGATATCGAAGGGTCAGTTTATCCCACCTGGATGATAGCGGCGGGACACCTGATTCTGCATAAAGGCTAATAACCGGAGTAGAGTGAAAAGCCCCCAGCGACAAGCGCAGACCGTGAGAGTGAAGGGAGTCTAGGCGCTTAAGGTTTGTATTTGCAGCGGAGGCATATTCTTGGCAGCCATAATTGATCTTGGATAGAATAAGTGTATGGAGGCGCAGAAGAGTCGTCCGGTCCGCACCCCAAGACAAGTAGCTAAGGGTTTGTAAGAGTTGAAGTCGTCGGGTGGTGGAGGTCAGTAACGATGTAATGTGCGGATACAATGTCAACCGAGTATCGAAAATGAGACCCAAGAATGGAGCCAAGGACCTGTAAGGCAGAGGGCGGTTATACAACGTAAGAACAGGTTGCGGGACTGTATGGCGTTTTGTGAAGAAGACGGCACAAGATTTCGAGGGCGAAAACCGAAAACCATGGGTTGTAGCCCACTGCGTAGCTGCATCGATGGCCTTTGGCATGAGACCTTTTAGGGCTGCGATATCCGAACACACAGCATAAATAGCGAAGTCGTCCACATACAAAGAAGCACGGACACCACGAGGGAGAGAAGAAATAATACTATTAATAGCTAGGATAAAAAGGATGGTACTTAGTACAGAACCCTGTGGGACACCTTCGTGTTGGGGGTATGTTCATGAGAATGTATTCTGAAGCTTGACTCGGAAAGTACGATCACGGAGAAAGTTCTTCAAGAATACTGCCATGTTGCCAGACACACCAGAACGGAAGAGGGTATGAAGGATGTTGTATTTCCAGGCAGTATCATAAGCTTTTTCAAGATCGAAGAATACAGCTAAAACTAACTTAGTGTCCGAAAAGGCGTCGCGGATAGACGTTGCCAATCTCATTAATGGGTCCAATGTGCTACGACCCTTACGAAAGCCATATTGAAAAGGTGACAGGATGCCTCTTGATTCTAGTAGCCACATTAAGCGGGAGTGAACCATGCGTTCTAATTATTTGCCTACACAACTGACCAGGGCAATTGGACGGTAATCTGCTGGTGCATGGCCCGACTTACCCGGCTTAAGGAATGGGAGAAGGATGGCATGCCTCCACTCAGCCGAAAAAAAGCCTGTGGACCACAGACGGTTGTAGATGGATAAGAGAAAGTCAAGCGCAGGTGGAGAGAAGTGCTTCAGCATCAAGTAATGGACTCCGTCAGGGCCTTCACATGTATCCTTACAGGCTCCCAGGCTAGACTCAAGCTCAGCCCAGGAGAAGGGGGCATTGAAAAACTGATCAGACGATAAGGCAAAGTCAAGTCGCTTAAGTTCAGAACGACATTTATACATCTGGAAGGACGACGGGAGATGGGAGCCAGTGCTATCACTGAAATGTTGTCCTAACATATTGGCCACCAGAGACGGGTCGCCCACAACGCCAGTATTGGTATGGAGGACTGGGGCCGGCGTAGGCGCAGGTTTCCCTGTAATCTTCCTGACGCGAGCCCAGACTTGCGTAACAGGTGTATCTGCGTTGATAGTAGAGGCATATGATATCCAGCTAGATTTCTTAGCAGAGCGGATTGTATGACCGAAGACAGCATTAGCCTGCTTGAATAGAGTATACGCATCCCGCTCATATGGAGAGCCTTTTTTCAGACGGAAACTCTTCCACTTGGCTCTTTTATTGCGTAAAGCTGAAGTGCACTGAGCAGTCCACCACGGTACACACTTAGAAGACATACTCCGAGTGGTACGCGGAATACAAGTATAGGCAGCATGGAGCACAAACATCTGGAAACTGGTAAGCATGGCATCAGGATCCGGGAAGGCAGGGGTTGGATTAGGCGGAACGGCGAGATCAGCGAAAGATGTCCAGTCGGCTCGATCGAAACGCCAACGGGGAGGGCGTGGCACTGGGGAGTAAGTCGTAGGGGAGAGGACAATCGGGAAGTGGTCATCAAAGCACAGTAATCATCAAAGACCTTCCAAGTAAAATCCAAGGATATTGTAGGGGAACACAGAAACAAGTCAATACAGGAGAAGGTACGGGCGCCGCTATCAAAATGCTTCGAGGAACCAGTGTTTAAAATAAATAAATCGTTCGTACGAATCAGAGCCTCAAGGGAACGACCTCGTGTATTAACGGTAGAGTCACCCCACAGGGAATGCCTGCAATTAAAATCCCGTAAAAGGAGGAAACGTGGAGGCAATAGAGAAATTATTCTGTTTAATTCTGGAACATCGATTGGGATCGAGGGGGAAAGTTATATGGAAACTTACTGTAAGCCAGCGTGAAAGTAACACTCTGGCAAGCGTGCATTTAAGAGATGTATGGATAGTTAACGGAGACACTGGGACATCATGATGTACGAGGAGGCAAGTAGCATATTGGGATTGGGGAAAACTTATATAGGTGTAAAAAGGTATTGGGGGGGGGGGGGGGGGGGCATTAGATAAACGCGATTCTTGTAAGCTAATAACAAGTGGGCTAAACCAAGAGATAAGGTAACTAAGATCAACACGATGTGCTGTAAAACTAAGAATGTTCCATTGTAAAATGGAAATTAAAAAGTTAAAAAAAGTAAAAAAAGGTTAAAAAGAATACACGTACAAGAGGGAAGAAAATATGTACACTATATACAACATATTTACAAAATACAGTTAACACCGTGGGTGGAAAATATAGCCAAGAGAGGCTAACGATGGGAAATAATAGCAGGAATGGGGAGGGAGGGAGGACGAGAAGACGCTGAAGGGGAAGACTGGAAACCGTGAGGCATAGGGAGGTCTAACAGAGAAAGAGGAGAGGAAGGAGGAGGGCCGGAAGAGGTAGTAAGGACAGAGGACGGGTGGGAAGAGAAGGAGGGGGTAAGGTCAGGAGAAGGAAGAGGGGGAGGGTCAGGAGGAGGAATAGGAGGAGGGCCAGGAGAAGGGCGAGCAGAGGAAGAGGACGGGGTAGGGGAAGGGGAAGGCGGGAGAGGGGTAGCGGGGAGAGAAGAGGGGGTAGGATGAACTTCGGCATGAACGGTTGAAGGCGGTGGGTGGGAAGAACGGATAAATTCATCAATTTTAGGTTGGGTTTTGTAGGAGAAATCTAGGGACGCAATACAAAGGAGTACAAAGGAAATCAAGCAACAACAGATCTAGTGACCCTTCTAGGCTGCTTGTCCTCCAAAACACTGAGGATCAAGTATCCAAACAGTGGTTTAGAGTGGGTAAGGGAACATTGGAAAGGGAATTACTGCCCTGGAACTAATGTCTGTGGCAGGATTAGGAAGTTAGTAGGGGACAGATGGGTTAGGAAGTTAGTAGGGGACAGATGGGTTAGTAACTGAGGGGGGGGGGGGATACAATAAAGCTATTCATTTACAAACGCAGTCAGTCGCGGGTTTGATGCGAGATATTTGTCTAGGCGGAGTTTAAATGAATCAACGGTGCTGCAGTCTATAACGTCTCGGGGAAGCCCATTCCACAAGTTGACAACTCGATTGAAGAAGAAATTCTTAGATTCGTGCGAGTTAAAAGATTTACCAATAATTTTGCAACCGTTTCCCCGCGTGTAATTAGATTGGTCGATATTGAAGTACTTACTACAGTTCATATTGTCGATGCCTTTGATGATTTTGAACACTTGAATTAAGTCACCTCTTAATCTGCACTGGGTTAAAGGAAATAGATTTAAATCTCTAAGACGCTCTTCGTATGGTTTGTTCTTTAGGCTAGGTATAATTTTGGTAACTACATTGAACTCGTTCTAGCTTGTTTATATCTTTTTGGTAATAAGGGCACCAGGATTGAACGCAGTATTCCAGAAGAGGGCGGACTAAGGAATTGTAAAGGGTTAGGATAATTTCTTTGGATTTATGCTCAAATGACCTGCCTATAAAGCCAATTATTTTGTTTGCCTTCTTAACAACTTCTGAACATTGTTGACTCGGTTTTAAGTTACTCGATATTGGTACTCCCAGATCGGTTTCTCTGTTTACATTCTTAAGCTGAGTGCCATTCATCGAATAGTTTGCTTTCTCATTTAGGTATCCGATATGTAGTACTTTACATTTATCCGCATTGAAACTCATTTTCCAAATTTGGGCCCAACATGACAATTTATCTAGATTGTGTTGCATATCGTCAACTTGATCTTTTGAGAGTATGCTATTTGCAATTTTTGTATCGTCAGCAAATTTTGAGATTGTACAGGTGAGACCCTCATCTATGTCGTTGATGTAAATTAGAAAGAGAATTGGTCCCAGTACGGATCCCTGGGGTACCCCGCTACTTACATTGGTCCATTTAGATGCCTTACCGTTTATGACTACTCTTTGCAACTAATTACAACTAATTACACCAGACCTACCCCTAGCTCCAACACAACATGGCTTTAGGCCACTGCACTCCACAAACACTCTTCTCACAGACCTTACACAGAGCTTTTGACGGCATCAACTCAGCTAGACCACCACACAGATCACTATTAGCCACACTCGACATTAGTAAAGCCTTCGATGCCATCCCCCGCCACAACCTAACAAACAAAATCTACAACACAAACATGCACAACACAAAAAGGTGGCTGGCCAACTTCCTAGCAGGCAGATGTGCACACGTATCTTTTGCCGGTCAGTCATCTAAAATCAGAAACTTCCAAACGGAGTCCCACAAGGATCCGTCCTATCGCCCGCACTCTTCAATCTGTACATGCACGATATAACTACACCCAATACGCCCCAAATAAACTTAGCCTCCTATGCAGATGACATAACACTCACATGCACACACCATTGTATGTATATGATTTACCTTGTACAGTATCACTTTCATATCTAGTACAGTCACTTATGCATATGTAATATCTCTCTACGAGTAAGATTCATGTTAGCATCCAGGCAGTCATATTAGTTATGTCATATAGCCACTCTGGCAACTCAAGCCTGGGGCTCCTCTCACCAGAGGGCCAATACATGTTTGTGTACCACGAGACAGAGCTATCACCCTGTAGGCTCTGCTTCGTGCCTGTATCCCATATCCTTCTCAATAAGAACCTATATATCTACAGCGTGTCTACTTACTCCCCAACCCAAGATAGGCCTGTTGTGCATCTATGGAGTTAGCTGGGACACACATAACAACCATGACCCAAAAAGAGCAACAAATCTCCTTCAACCCTATCTCAACACACTACATGGCTGGTGCACTACAAACAGACTTAATCTAGCCCCAGCCAAATCCACCGCAACCCTGCTCAAAAGCTGGACAGGAGAACACGAATACATCCCTCAACTCACCATAAACAACACACCCCTAACACATACACACACACACACACAAAATCCTAGGAGTAACATATGATACTCATATGACATTCAAACAGCACACCACAAACATTAAAAAGAAACTGACACCCAGACTTAACGCCCTCAGGTCACTTGCTCACAAAATTTGGACACAACAAAGAAACTACCACCACAGTATATAAACAATACATAAGATCAGTGATGGAATACGCAAGCCCAGCCTGGGCTTCTAACCTAGCTGAAATCATAAGACCTTACAGACTATTCAAAACAAAGCCCTGAAGATCATTACAGGCTGCACAATTACTGCACCCACAGATCACCTACATCAAGAAACCAAAATCCTCAAAGTCAAAGACCATCTGGACATGAGAGGCACTCAATTCCTGGCAGCAGCCTCCACGAACCAAGACCACCCACTAAACTACATGGCAACACACCCACAGACACCAAGAAATATCAAAACAACACCCAGCACACGGTATCACCCACAATTATTGTCCTCTCTCCCTCCCTGCCCACCCCGAACCAACTTCCAGAAGCACATCCATACTCATATCTCTCGCCGATCCATCCACTCACTCACAGACAACACGCAGCTGCATGCACGACCTCCCGAAATCCATCCTTCCGAATCCTCCCGAGGACAGAGTCTACCTGGCCAGGCTGAGATGCGGACACCATCCAGCTCTCCTGAGCTATCAGAAGAGACTGGATGACTCCGTTGTCGACGCCTGCCCGGGATGTAACACAGCACCCCATACCATTAAACACATCATAGAAGACTGCATTTCACACAACCACTTGCGCCAACAACACAATCTACACTCAATGAGAGCTCTGTGGGAAAGCCCGATCGTGGCCATGGCCTTCCTCAGGGACTCGGGGCTGTTCGGCCAGGCAGCTTAGGGAACAACAACAACAACTCTCTGCTTTCTGTCGCTGAGCCAATTTTTTATCCATTTCAACACACCGTCTTGTATTCCATGCGCTTTTAGTTTTAGCAGTAAACGTTTGTGGGGAACTTTGTCAAAGGCCTTTTGAAAATCAAGGTATAGAATATCTACAGCTTTACTCTCATCGTAGAGGTTGAGGATATCGTGGAAGAAGTCTAAGAGGTTTGTTAAACAGGAACGTTTTTTACAAAAGCCGTGTTGAGTATCTTTAAGTATGTTATTTTCCTCTAAGTGATTTACGAGTCTGTCTCTTATGACCGTTTCTAACATTTTACATGCAACTGAGGTTAAGCTAATTGGACGATAGTTACTGGGTAGGGATTTGCTGCCTTTTTTAATATCGGTGTTACGTTGGCTAGCTTCCACTGATCAGGCATAGTTCCACACTGCAAGGATTTATTGAATAGTAATGTCAGTGGTTTGGAGAGCTCATCCTTAGCTTCCTTTAGAACTCTAGGCGAGATTGTATCAGGTCCAGGCGTTTTATTTACCTTGAGTTTATCTAAACAATTCAATACTTCTCTCTCTGTAACTGTGATATTGCTTAGAACATCTGAATTATCAATCTGAATCGGCGATGGTGTAGGGATATCACTGAGGTCTTCTGTTGTAAAAACTGATGCAAAGAAGGTATTGAGGGCATTACTCATTTGTACTTCGTCTTTGGTGGATTCGCCATTTTTATCGACTAACGGTCCAACAGTTGAAGTAACTACTTTTTTCTTTCGGATATAACTATAGAATTCTTTCGGGTTTGTTCTACTTTGATTCGCAATATGTAACTCTAATGTCTTTTTACTTAGCTTAATTTACTTTTTGGCTTTGCAAATTTCACCCGTTCTTCGTCATTTTGTGAGGATTTTAATCTATCATTAGCAAATTTTTTAGCAAGCAGGCAGTTTGAAATATCTTTATTCCACCATTTGGGCTTATTATTATGGCCTGGACGCCGTATTTTCGATGGTATGCAGTCTTGCACTGCTTTTAGGTAAGTGGTTTCGAATAACTTCCAAGATGTATTTATGTCGTTATTGTTAATTAAATAGCTCCAGTCAGTTTCTTTAAACATAGCTCTAAGTTTATGGAAGTTTGCTTTCTTGAAATTTGGGACTTTTTCGATGCTACTATTTGGTTCGTTACTAGTAAACTTTAAAGTGAAAGTTATCGTACGATGGTCGCTGTTACTTAATTCATCACCAACATTCAAATTCTCTATTAATTCTTCTTTTGTTGCAAGTACAATGTCAAGAACATTATTACCACGGGTCGGCGTTCGAACAAATTGATAAAGCGAACTCTCTTGCAAGTTCGTATACAAGTCATGTCCGGAGTGTGAAGTAAGAGTATCGCCCCACCTGGTCACAGGTAAATTAATGTCGCCAAAAATTACGGTATCTTGCGAGTTACTTACATCTGCAATTTGTTCGTAAATTTCTCGGTCAGTTTGCACTGATTGAGCTGGAGGTCTGTATATTAACGCAAGTATTATTTTTGTACCTTTATTATTCTTTATTAGCACAAAAGATGTGTCTACGTTCACAATGAGGTTTTGACATAAGGGTAGGGTTAAGAGTTTCTTTGATATAAAGTAAAACGCCACCTCCATTTCTATTTATTCGGCTTTTCTCAAACATTACATAACCGGGAAGCGAATACTCTGCTAAAAAGTCTCTATCTTCGGTATTGAGCCAAGATTCTGTTATGCCAATCATATCATAATTTTCTGTAAACACTAGCTCCTCTAAATCTGAAAATTTATTGCGTATGCTACGAGCGTTTGCATAGAAAACCTTTAAATTTGTTATTTTAGATCTCACGGAACGCTCTTTAATAATATTTTTGGTTCTTGTCGGATCTACGTTTATGTTCATGGCTGTCCTCGGTCCTCGCTGTCTTCGGTCCTTATCGCTGGTGGTCCTCGGTTGCCTCTGTTTTTTGCTTGGCGTTTGATTGATTTATGTCACTGCTGCTTCTTCTCGGATGACGTTTTTTTATCCATGGCTGCGGACTGCTTCGTGTAGGAGATGACCCATGCGTGCTGAACCCACAGGGTTTAGATGAGTGCCATCCTTGCAGAACAGAGTAGGCTGGTTGTAGAAGTTGTCCCAGAGGTTGATGAATTAAACTTCTTCCTTCAGACTCAAATATTTTAGTCGGCTATTTGTGCTGAAGGCGTTGTCGTAGAATTTGTCAGGTGCGTCGATCTTGGGGAGAATGCCTGAGATTATGATATTCCTTGACTTGTTTTTGTAGTGCTGGATCATCTTGCGATATTTCTCCATCAAGTCTTCGGATCTGGTGCGCATGACGTCATTTGAACCAGCATGGATGACAAAAAGGGTATTTTCATTTGCATCATTTGTAGTATCTTCGAAGGCTTCCACAATGTCGTCCAGTCCAGCTCCTGGGATGCAAAATCTTTTTCAAACAGTGATGGGAGGAGGAGATTGGACGGAGGGAGGAGAAAGGGAAACAGATGGAGAAGTAGGTGTCTTCTTCTTCTTCTTCTTCTTCTTCTCCTCCTCGCAGGGACTGGAGCTCCGCACGTCACCGAGACCACCCTTACGTTTAGAAGAGGAAGCGGGAGGAAGAACGGAGTGCAGAAGCCCGTTTGGTAGAGGGGATGGGAAGTTTAGAGCGAGTAGGAGATTTGGGGCAACTAGAAGAGGAAGATGACCGAGATCGGGGGGGGGGGGGGAGGCTTGGAACGGTGAGAGCGTTGAGGGAGACTAGAAGAACAAGGAAAAGAGCTAGATGAAGGGGTAGAAGTAGGAGTAGAAGGACTCAGAACAGAGAAAGTGTTAGACAAAGGTACAGAAAAGGAAGAGATGGAAGGACGAACGGAGGAGACAGAAGAGGAGGAAGGAGAAAATCTGGTAGAAGCACTGGTAGAAGGAAGAGCGGCATATGGCGAAACTGGTGCGACTGGGGGGGCGGAATGGGGGGCGGAGGGAGCGGAGGTGGTGGAAGGAGCTGAGGAACCAGAAAAGGGGGGGGGGGGGCGTCATAGAGGGAGGTGAAGAAGATGAGTGAGGAGACAGAGTCCTGGAAAATGACTGAGGGGTGAAGCCCGAGTGACGAGCCTCTTGACGGGCAGCAGTGAGCGTAAGGCCGTGTCTCGCTTTGATGATAGCAACTTCAGACTCTAACAGATGAACGGGGCAAATCCTAGAGTCGGCCGAATGAGACCCGCGGCAATTAAGGCAGAACTGGGACGTTGACTGGCATTCTCCAACGGCATGTCCGGACTGCGCACAGAGTGGGCGCTCAGTGGCTGTACGGCAGAATTTCGCCGGGTGGCCGAAACGCCAGCAGCTGCGACACTGGAGTGGGCGAGGAAGAGACGCAGTCACGGGGAGGCAAGTACCACCGACAATAACATGGGCAGGAAGGGAAAGTCCATCAAAAGAGATCTTGGCAATGTTTGCGGATTGCGGCGAAGGTTGCGAGGAGGGATAGTGTAGCATACCACTAACCACCTTGTGGTCTTGAGCAACAATGATGTCCTTGACGAGGTCGGCGCAATCCGCGAATGAACGACCCCCGAGACGGATGGAAGCGGGGATCAGGACAGTCCCTGTACAGGAGTCGAGTCGTTTATCTTTTTGAGCCGGTATGGGGGTGCCAGAACAATCTACGAATGAGGTCATAGCAGTAGCCTGAAGTTAGTTTTGGACGGTAACAAGACAGGAGGCATCATGGTGGAAGTGGAGTGGAAGGCGACGTCCTTTCCCACCTGTTGAAGGAGACGCAGGTGGAAGAGGAGGTCATCACTGGCTAGATGCGCAGATTCAGGAATGGAGAAAAACTTAGTAAAGGAAGAGGCGCAAAGAGAGGACAGAGGGAGGACCGAGGACGAGAAGAGGACGAAACTGGAGAAGAGGAAAGAGAACAAGGGAGGGAGGGCAGAAAAGGGTCGAGGGTGACAGTACTAGAGGGAGAAGAGGAAGAAGGGAAAGACTCGGAAATAACTACTGGAGAGGAGATTAAAGCCTTGGTAGTGGAAGTTGGAGGAAGACGTGATTAAGACTTAAGGGTAGAAGGATTCGGAACGGTAATGGAAGAGCGTTGATCGAGGGACATTTCAGCGGGCTGGTCGAGAGCACCCAAAACCATCCCAGACTCACCGTGCTCCCGCAGTGAATCAGACTGACAGCCAGACAACAGATCCCAAAGCGGCAGGCTGCAAGCCACAAGGGGCTCACTCACCGGAATCTCGAAAGCAGAAGCCATAAACAGGGAAGAACAGTGAAAAAAGCATACGTTGTCACCATAAGAGAAAAGGGGGTAAAGCATGGAAGATACTGCGGTTTACCAGGTGCCCCTGGCAACGAAAGGGAGAAAGACCTCCACAGGGCCACGAAACCCAGAATGCGGCCAATTGAGATGGGACAGGTCTCGGCTTTGAGCTAGGGACCTTGTACAACCCGGGCATTTGTCCTGCAGCTTTGTCCCACGAAGAATGGGGCCGGCGTAGTCACCAGACACACTCACTGGGAAGAGAGAAGGGAGTCAGAAACCCAAAAGCAGCCCTATAGTGCCTATCCTCCAGCAACGAGCCTTGCGAGCCCTAACCGGCAGCACCTGTCGCCAGGTGGACTCTGGCAACTCAGCAGTGATCAGACACACCAAGGCAAAACCCTAAGGAAACTAGAACCTCTGAAGTAGTTAAAGAGAAAGGAAGGAAGCAAACTGGAAGGAAAGGGAGGGACGAGACCACAAAAGTTCAAGGGAGGGAGACCGGCCTCGGTTGGCTGCCCCAGGAGAAAGTGGAAGAGGGAAAAACAAAAACTAGAAAGGAGGAGAAAGAAAAGGACATGACAAAATTAGTTGGAGGTGATAGGGAGAGCGGTCAAGAACCTTGGTCGCTCAACCTACTAGCCCGGAAGCCCCCAAACGTCGGCAACGAGTCATGTGTCAAGGGGGAGCTCAGGTATACAATAAGTTTATAGCTTGCCTCTTAGTAAATGCAATATTATATAAACACTTAATAGTCTGATAACAAGGTGTGCCGATTCAACATTTATACATTAGATTCTAAGCACTTGCACAATTGACGTGGATTTATCTATCTATCTATCTACAGTATATGCTCAGGCCCAATCTGGTATTGTGGCTACTGTACATGTTTGACACTGAAGGTTTTATCATGTTAATATCAGTGAGGAATGACAGATCCTGAAAACCCACCAAGATTTAGGGATATAAACATCTTCACTCCCAGCTCCCGACTTATTTGAAAGCTTCATATTCTTGGCTTCACACCTATGCTGGTTTCGTAGCGTGTCTACTTTCTTTTTAATGTCATCCGTCGTAACGGAAGCATCATGTTCCCTTATATCTGCAGCAATGGCCTTCAATGCTGCTATTAGTTTTCTCGGTTCTTAGAACACTCAAGTTTAACGTTCCATATGTATGGATTTTGACGATAAAGTTGAATCAACTTATTTGCAAGTGGTTTAGACCAGCAAATACTAGGTGGCTCACTGCAGGACTCCTGGCTAGGTATCGCAAGTTTCTGATGTGAACCGTGTTACAACAAAGTGAGAAGTGGGAGGCAAATAAGCCTTCTATAAACCTCCAATGTTATCTTACGTCTGGCAGCGTTGTAGCTCAAGCCACCGGGCACCCCCTGGTGATTTCGCTATACAGGGGCTCGGGCTTTTTGATGGTTTGCCCAAACAAATATGCCCGATGATGAGCATGCCCGCCGATCAGGCCCGCTCGTCTGGACATACCTTAACACTACTTCTTTCCAATACACTTAAATTAAAAAACAAAACAAAACCATAGGACTCTACCAGCCTCTCAAAACGTCTAGGACCTTGGCCCGACACCATTAACTTTCGTAATATTCGCAGTTAATCCTCCAACTTCTACTCTGTTGAAAATCACCTCTGCTCCAAAAAACCTGATCCTTTTTTCCTCACTGAAACTCACTTGTCCAAGGCAACTGACAGAAAACCCTTCTCTGTATCCTACCATCTCTATCCTCAGTTTCAAACCAAAGATGGATGTTGTGTGTATGTGAACAACAATCTTACATTCTCTTGTGGTCCCAACTTTGACTAATGAATATTTAATTCTTTGGTGCAAGCTATCTAGTCACTCAAAACTAAATATAGGTGTACCTTTGTGTATGTATATACTCAGGCCCAATCCCCACTTCTCCTTTTTTTTTGGGGGGGGGGGGGGGGCCGACTCAAGACAGAGCCTGAATAGGGACAACATAACAGAAATCAATGAACACACAACTAAATACAAACTCACACCTCTAGGTCATCCAGGAGAAGACCCAGAGACCAGAGTCACCAAGGTCCCTCCAGTACTCCCCCGGCCCCCCGGAGAGGTTCCAATCTCAGCAGGCAGACATTCAGCGAAGCCGAAACTACAAGTCCGCCCACCACACTTCCAGACGCACACTTCATATTATAAACAGTCTTCCTAGGCCAGGTGCCTGATGGACTATTATCTAATCCAACTTGCACCCGACCTCTTCTCCCAAATGACCACGTGTTCACTCATCTATTCACAAGCATTCTCCATTCATTCCGGTTTATTTCCACTTCCCTTGCCTGATCCATAGTCATTCCTCTATCATCCAAAGCTAGTCTTACAGTCTCTCCATCTCGATGGGGGTCTACCTGCCCCTCTATCTCCCATTGTATCTGACTCGCATATTCTCTTTGTAAGCCTTTCATCTTCCATTCGTTCAACATTACCATATCAGCTCAGCACCCTTCTGTCCACTCTGGCCGACAAATGTTCCTGCTGCCCCATTCTCCTACGTATATCTTCATTCCTCAATCTGTCTCTACGAGAGTAACTCCACACCTACTCCTCGAGCAGCTCTACTCCATCACATAGCTTTCTTCTCTTTCCCTTCAGAGCCCATGTCTCGGCCCCATACATCACTGTTGGCGCAACAATTCCTGGATACATTGCACTTTTTACTTTCTTTCAGAGATTCCTCACCTTCTACATACTTCCCATTGCTCCGAAAACCTTCCTTCCTTCACTGTTTTACCTCCATTTTCATACCTCCACTCCTGCTTATCGTTCCTCCTAGATATTTGAAACACTACTTGTTCCAATATTTGACACAAAGCACACATTGAATAGTCTCTTCAATCTATTATCACATCTCCACCCTTCTTTATCCTGTTTAGGTCTCTCCTACTGCTACGTCAGACTATTCAAAATTCTTAAGACTAAATTGCCTCGAAAGGGAAACTCATTCGATCATTCTCTCCATTATCTGAAATCTCCATCTTGACCGATTTCAATGTCCACCACCGCCAATGGCTATTCTCATTTCACTGACCAACCTGGTGAACAAACCTAGGCCTACATCTTTTCTATCCTAAATGACTTGGAGCAGTTAGTTCAGCACCTTACTCTTATCCCAGACTGCCTTAGAGATCTGCCTAACTGGCTTGTTTCTATGCTCTAATCCTTCCGATTACTCTGTAAATCTCTCCTCTCCGTTGGGTTCCTCCGATCATAACCTTATCTTCGTTACTTGTCCAATCTTTCCGGTAGGGCCATCCGATCCTCCCAGCCAGCGGCGCTTGTGGCACTTTGGTGCTGCTGATTTGGAGGCTCTTCAGCAGTACAGTACTATGATTTGCCTTTGAATGATTCATGGACCTTTAACTAAACTTTCTCAGTTTCCAGGAAATGCCTGAACACCAGGTGCCTTCCCATCATTCAGTCTAGCTACAGTCCCCTATGCATCAATGTAAAACTATAAAATTATATTATTTCACTTCCAAACTTGGAATTTGTTTACAAGGTTTCCATAGAATCCAAGAGTAAATATAAACAGTTGGTAGTGCGACATTTTATTTTACATACATTTCCCTACTTACATTTTATTTATATACAGTATATTTCACAGCCTTTATACCGTTTGTACTTTATGATTTACAAGAATATAATTGTATATACTTAATTTACTTTGCACTATAGAGAACTTCTGGAGGGTTGGGGTTATAAGGAGAAAAGGCAAAGTCACCCTTTTGCAGGTCTGACCCAGTTGATCCGCCGTGTCTGGAAGGAGGAAGTATTTTTAAGGTGGGCGTTAAATTAAAAAATGTATATTAATCACTTATTATGGTAACCGCTCAAACGTCTCCACCTGACCTACAAATCCGTAGCAAATCCAAAAAAATACAATCGCTAAATAAAAGGCGATTTACAAGAAATATTAATGGAGAAGTCAGTAGTCTAGTGGGCTGTAGAAGTAGAATAATCATTCAATTATTATAGAAGTGGAAAAAATATTAGTGGCAAATTAATTACAGGTAACACTGATTAAGATGAAGACAATCAACTAATTTATAAAACAAAGGATTGATTCTTGATATACATATCCAGAAAGAAGTGATAAAGGCTATGAGAATGTTTTTACAGGAGTGCAAAATTAAAAATATCCATATCGGACATTACTGGGTTTTTTTAATCCTAGATTACACAATAGAATTTGGCAGAGGCTAGGGTGGTAATACCAACCTATCTGACATTCTGGAGTTTATTGTAGAGTTTAATTAGATCAATATCCAGCATTCGATAAATGGTTATTAAACGTGGATATGTGCTGGACTTTTAACCGTGTTCATAGTGTAATAGTTAGTGTGTGCAAGTCCTGTAATAGATATCCTGAGTTCGAATCTTGGGACGATCACAGACTTTCATTAATTTAATTTGAAGTTATTGGTGTTAAGATTTTGTTTTCTTTTTTCTAATAGTAATTTCTGAGACAGAAGTTTAGTTTACTCCCAAAACTAAAAAGCCTCGCTCAAAGTCCCTCTGCACACTAAAAGAAAAAAACCCCACCCATTAAGCTAAATTTGTGAATCTTATTTTTAGGAGAAGAGGGGTGGGAGTGAAGGGTACAGCATGGTGGACAGAGGTAAAACTAGCTGTTGAAGATAGGAAGAAAACAGTGGTTGAGTAGTAGAGGGAATGGAGATTTGGAGAGACAAAAGGGAAAGGTACTCCGAGAAAAAGAGAGGTGAAGTAAAGTAAGAAGAGTAGAGGAGGAATTTTGAAGGAATTTAAGTGTAAAATGGAGGGAGTGTAAGAAACTTCTGGAAATAAATCAAGAAAGTTAGGGAAGGTAGCAAGGGAAGTAGTAAGCTTGTGAAAGATAAGAATGGGTGTGTGTTAGCCGAGAAACAAGAGTTGAGAGATGGGAGTACTTCAACGAATTGTTGAACGTAAGGAATGAAACGCCAGCAAATATGGTTGGATAGGATATGGGAGGGAGGAGAAGGGAGGGAGGAGAAGAGAAGTAGTGGAAGAGGAGGTGGGGATCAGGTCAGAAGTGTGTGAAGCCATGAAAAGAGAAGATGGGGAAAGCATCAGGAATAGATTGAGTGTGTCGGGAAATGCTAAGGTATGGTGGTGAGATAGTGATCGAATGGGTATGGAACATTTATAAATTAGCATGGAAGAAGGAGAGTGCACCTGATGACTGGAAGACAGTCATAATAGTCCCCCTGTATAAGGGTAAAGGGGAAAGAGGAGCGTGTGGTAACCACAGGGAGATGCATCTGCAAAGCCTAGTAGGGAAGGTGTACAGTACTGTAGGGTAGTGATCGAGAGAGTGAGAGCGAGAACAGAAATGGGTAGGTGACGAGCAGGGCAGGTTTAGGAAGAGTATGTGTAGACCAGAGTTTTGCCTTGAAATGTGGTTGAGAAATATCTGGAGAAGGGATAAAAGTTGTATGCTGCCTTTATGGACTTTGAGAAGGCCTAAGACAGTTGATAGAAGGTATGTGGAAAGTACCGAGAATATACAGAGTAGATGGCAAGTTGGAGAAAGCAGTGAAAAGCATATAAGAGTATGCAAAGGTGTCGGTACGTGTGGAGAAGGAAAAGAGCGAGTTCTTAGATCTGAATGTTATGTTAAAGCAAAGGGGTTTGATGACTGTATAGTTGTTCAATATATACAGTATATGGATGAAGTCATGAACAAATATACAAGGAAGAGCAGTGGATGTTGGTGTACCGCTGATAATAGAAGGAAATGAGTGGAAGTTGCCTGTATTGCGGTTTGCTGACTATTCAGTTCTGATTAGCGATAGTGAAAGGAAGTTGCAGTGGATGGTAAACATGTTTGGAACAGTGTGTGTGAAAAACTGACTGAAGGTAAATGCGGGGAAAAGCAAGGTATAGTCTTTGAAAGGGGTGCAGTCACAAATATGAGGAGAGGTTGAATGGTCAGGCTAGGGAGAATGTCAGTTCATTAAAGTATTTGGGAAGTGTGTTGAGTGAAGATGGGAGTATGGATGAAGTATGTGAGAAGGTGCAACAGGGGAAGAGGGTTGTAGGAACTCTGAAAGCAATAGCAAAAAATAGGGTGGTCAGCATAGAAGTAAAGTCCTTGCATGATGGTGTGGTAATCCACAGCATAGACGTTGGAGAAAAATCAAAAGTGAGGGGTGAATTACCACAAAGCCCACCGAAATGCCAAATAAATATCCTCATTGTTCCCTGATCAAATAGCACTGTATGAATATTCCCATATTCAAATTAGGCTACTGGGGTAGGCTACAATGCCTAGCGAGTTCATTGCTCAATAGGTGGCGTTCTGAGAGGGAGGCTCAGAGTCTAGGAGGGGAGACTGTGAAACACGAGCGAGGCAGCTTCAGAGATGGGGCTCCTTCGAGCTGTGAGTGTGCAACTAAGCCCAATGCATCCTGCGAAGGCAAGATGTCAGGGGCTGATTGCATCTAAAAGTGCTTCACATTTCACCCCCTAGACTGGAATGAGACCTCACAGGCTTCACAGTTTAATATATAAAGGTTGAATGTACAGGCTCTCGGCCTATGCCCGAGAGAGAGTAGTTGGGGACAAAAAATGAAATAGCCTCTCGAAAATCTGAACCCAGGGCGGGAATCAAACTCGGGACCCTTTGGTTACGAGGCAGACAAGTTAGCACGAGACTAATAAAGCTACCTCACTTAGCCTGGTAGTCAAAGTGTATTTCCGTACGTTTTTCAGTTACGGCCAACCTATTTTCACTGACTTTACACCTTGAGATGGGTCGGCCATGTGGAACGTATGGGAAGCGAGAGAACGACCGTGTATGAGAGTGAAGTGGAAGGACAAAGAGGGAGAGGAAACCAAAAAAGGTGGAAGGATGGAGTTAAGTAAATGTGTGAAAGCGGTGCTGGTTGGGAGGAGGGGCGTCAACTGACTGGGGACAGAGGTGCATGGGGACGACTCATTCGTGGCCATCTCTTCGGGGATCACGGCGTCCGGCAATAGATACTTTTCTGTAGAAACAATGTTGCGTTCAAAGGCCACTTTCTCCTTAATTGTCGCTCTCCCAGAAAAACATCTAAATAGTGTGAACAGTCTTATAATTGTCGCTCTCCCAGAAAAACATCTAAATAGTGTGAACAGTCTTATAATTGTCGCTCTCCCAGAAAAACATCTAAATAGTGTGAACAGTCTTATAATCGCAAAACTCATGGGGTGGTCCAAAATCATCACTGCTGGATTAGATACGATTAAATTAATGTAATATATGGACTCCTCCATTCAGGTAAGGTCAGGTGAAGGTATTAAAGGATTAGCCTTTACAACGGCACCTCTTATATACTTTTCGAAGAGTGTTGAGGAAGCCGTTTGAGTTGGGAGTTATTAGTCCGTATACGTCGCCGAGGTATCCCCCAACTGGGTGCAAGCACGTGAAGCATGCTAGGGCTAGGACGTACTACCACACCTACTATATATGTCCGCCTAGGCTGGGATAGAACCCAAGTCAAGTAGATTCACATGTGAGCGTGCGATCTACTCTACCGCTGCGACTCTATATTCAGCCTGTAGTGTTTTTACCATTCTGGATGATCATAATTATTTGTATTGCTTCCAGGCTATAATTAGCTAATTTTATTAGTTTAAAAAAAAAAAAAATAAAAAAAAAGGTCATAGTTAAGGACTTTCAAAGAACAGTAACTTTTGTAACTAAAAAAATAAAAAATAAAGAAGATTTGTAAAAATTAAGAGTCTGGTAATAGAGGGATTTCTGAAATGCCTTTTAGTAACTAATACAACCCTAACACTATAATTAAACTAATATGACTCCATTACCCAAAATATTAATTTACATACGAGTCAAAAGGATGGCCCAGGTGGATGGAGGTAGAGTCAGCAGCACTGGCCACGGCAGAGTCCTGGCTTATGTTCTGAAGAGGACATTACTATTTAGTGATGGAATGTAGACAGACTACTAGATTACTTGCATAGTCAGAATCATAATATAAGAGCCATTTTCCTGACTACCTTTTTCATCATTCTCATTTCTAACTTTTTTCCTGAGTGGTGAAGGCAGTGGGGCTACAATGGTGTGCCCCTAGTCTTAATATCACTGCCACAAGTTTTCCATTCTCTCTCTGGCGTAGGGATGCAGCGACCCCATCGCCCGCTACTTTGGTGGTGCAATCAGCTTCTAGAGCAGTGGACCACTGGTTCCTATCTGCAGAAATTTCCTGTGCTTGGTATGCTTCCAGCCAGGGCTCCACTGGGGTAAAAAAAATAACAAAACAGTGGTGGAACTGCCATCCGGGTGAGGGACTGCTCCTTCAGTGCTAAGAGTCTTAATCCACTTAGTGGATTATGGCACTGTGGAGTGAGTCAGTGGAGGCATGTATGGGAGCCTGAAGACAGTTTCTGCCATGGCCATCCCTTTTGAGGTGCTTCCTCTGGAAGCGGGAAGTCTGATTGATGATGATTATGATTATTTTCCTCCAAAATTTAAATCCTTCAATGTTGAGTTTGGATCAGACATCTTGGCTGCTTTTGTTAAACTTTCTTCCTGTGACGAACTTCAAAGACTTTCCTCTATAAACCCAATCACAGATGTGATAGCAAAATTACATTCTAAAACAAGGGATTACAATGTACAGTATGATGATGATTCAGTTTTTACCACAATGCACTCCCTGCTCAAGACCTGGGATAGGGTGGGTGCCCTGATCAGAGAAGTCACTGAACAGTTGCCGCAGATTGCTAGACCACACCATTCACCAACAGTACTGGCGTCTGCCAACAACACACACTGGCTTGCCCTGAGACTCGAACAGTCAACCTCACAGTTTGTGGGCGAGTGCACTACCAACTGAGCTATGGCCTGTGGCTATCTAGAAGACAAACTCCCTCTATCAGTGGCGAGGGTTTCTTGCATTAATGGTAGCAAGAGACGGCTTTACCTCCAGCAAGGTCGTAATTCCCAGACTTTTGAAAGGAATATGCCATTCCATCTGTGGAAGGGCTTATATAGAAAGCCAATCACTCTTTACAAGAAAAAAAAAAAAAAAAAATTACAAAACAAAATAGCACTTAGTTTCACTAATCTACCATCGTGACTGAAGCTCGGTGGAAACAAAACCCTATAGTCTATAGAGTCTTAATGAAAGTCACTAGGAGAGTCTCAAACCTGCTCATGATAATAAGCAAGACATTTAGAGCCTAAAGTTACAGAAGGAAGAAGTGAACATGGTTAATACTTAATAGTAGCATCCCAATCCTTATACCGGGTGCCATAAGATTGATAGGCCTCACCAAGTACATTAACAACAAGCCTAGTATTGTGAAACTATTACTAGGGGTGATTAAAAATATATTTTCTTCAAGCAGAGCTGCAGTGCTTTACAGGTTTGACTAAAATAGTAACCTTATTTTATGTATTTATGTATATACACACTCACTGGCACATACCCCATAGCTGGGGGTGGGGGTGCCCCCCCCCCCCCCCCGACTCGAGAAAGAGCCCGAACAGGGACAACACTACAAAATAAAAATTCACACATCTCTTGGTTGCCCAGGAGAAGACTTACAGACTAAGGATCACTAGGGTCCTCCAGCACTCACCCCGGCCCCACACAACCCGGAGAGGTTCCGGTCTCAGCAGGCAGACACTCAGTGGAGCACACAATGCCCGTCCACCTCACATCCAGGCATGACCCTTTATATATACCGGCTCCCCGGGCCAGGCAACTGACTATTATCTAGTCCAACTGGCACCCGATCCCCTCTCCCAACGACCACGTAATCACTTGTCTATTCACAAGCATTCTCCATTCATTCCTATTTATTACCACTTCTCTTGCCTGTTCTATAGTCTTTTCTATCATCTAACACTTTTACTACACAATCTCTCCATCTCAGCGGAGGTCTTCCTACCCCTCTACCTCCCCTTGTATCGGACTCTTAATTAATTTGCGAGGTGATGCGTACAAGTAGACTGGGATGGTATGGACATGGAGAGAATGGATGAACAAAATTGGGTGAAAAAATGAGGTCCGTGATTGTGGAGGGAGCTGCACCAAGGGATGGACCGAGGAAGACTTGGGATCTGAATATACGTGCCGATCTCAAATAAAAAAACTTGACAAGTGAAGCAGCCCTGAACTGGGTTGCCTGGAACGCCACCATTAGGACAAGAGACTGAAACTGCACATATGTGTGGAGCACTCGGTCTTAACATTTTATGCATGTACTCTGTAAGCCTTCCATTTCCCATTCACTCAATATGTCCATACCAGCACAGCATGCTTCTGTCCACTCTGGCCGACAAAGGTTCCTGCTGTCCCACACCTACGTAAGTAGTGGCCTTAATTAAAGATATAAAGGATTTCAGATCAGAATTGAAGTCTATACAACATTAGCTACTGTACTAAAATCAAGACAATACGCACTTGTAGATCCTCATGGTGCTTGAAGAAAGGATTCTCAAACTGATTGATGTTGGGATTAGAGGTAGTGCCTACAACTGTGCTGCCTTTAACGTTAGAGCTGCTGTCGCGAGGGAATGAAACTGGTGGGGTAGAGTGGACGACCTGATCATTCCTGTCACTGCTCACCACTACAGGGTGGTCCCCTGGGGCACCGAAGGCAGGGTTCACAAAGCGGAAAGCATCAGATCGGCTGCAAATAAAACTGGTAAATTAAAAAAAAAAAAAAAAAAAATAGAGTGGTAGTACAATTGCTAACAAGTAACCATGACACTACTGAACAATAACGGAGTATTTAGTTAGCATTAACCAGCAACACTGATTATATAATTATTCAGTGTTGCAAATGTAGTCCTATGGAGAGTATGAGTGAAAAGAGAATGACTAATCTACAAAGTGGTGGTAGAGGGTATGAGATGAGAGGAAGACCAAGGAGGATATGAATAGTGTGAAATATGCTTTGGTGAACAGGGGTTTGGGAATCCAAGAGAGCAAGTTGAAGTGAAGTGGTACATAGGGTGGGTGGACATATTGGGCAAAGAGCCCGACCCAGTTCCTGTGAAGTAAGTAAAGTAAAGGGGCTTTTGCTAAGCTGTGCTTGGTCGCAGTGCTCTTCTCTGCAACATTGTATTTTGGAGCCTGTAGTGGGTAAGGCAGGAGAATTATGCAGCCTGGTACACAGGGGCTACTGCAGATTATTCAGCTTACCTCCCTAGATGAGATGTCCTGTGTCCATTAACTCTAGGTTCCTATTTAGTGATAGGGTGAATGGTGAGAGCTTGGACCAGCCAATGGCACTCTTTGAACCTTTAGACTCAGCTGTTCAAATCAACCGCCCCAGAGTCTTAAGAGACCAAACATCCTAAGCGTACGCTCATATTCACTTACGGTATCGTCCTTATGATCGGGAGATCACTACGAAAAAACTTAGTAAGAAATAATAAAAAGAAAAATATTAAAACTACTAATCTGCTATGCTTCACATTATGTGGATGATGATAGCGTGGGTTTGCCCGCAGACGCTTAAGCGCCAAGCGCCATTCTTCCTTCACCGACATCAAGATAACTTGGATACATCAGAGACAAATGGGAAGGGGATGGAAGGGAGGGCCGGAATTGTCAATGATTCCGGGGCCAGTACTAAATATTAGGTTTTTCTTCTTCCCTCAGACTCAAACCTATAATTTATTAGTGGCCCCTCCATCATTGACGATATGCCTGATATCTCAAGTCTGGAGGGGGACATTCGTGACATATTAAACTACTAACAAATCAGCAATATGATGAACCTAAAGCCGATATAGAGCTCTAACTTTTCTTTATTTTTGTATACACAATACAGAAAAATATGAAAGATAAACAGGTATCATAAAGAAATACCGGTGTCCTACCAATTTCTGAAATTATAGGATAGTAATTGTAGAAAGGTTGCATAACAATCTATCGATTTCATGTATAAAAACAGATCACTTAAATGTACAATATACAACATTGTAACTTTAAAAATAAAATTTTTGTTTATGAATATATATTCTTAGACCATATAAACAATATTCTTTACTCGTTACTATATTGCAAGTTCCTGAGTAACCTTATGATAAGTATCACAACATATTTGGTGATGTATCCACAATACAAAAACAAAAAATAAAAGTTGACGACATGCGCAATTTGCACACGGATATTGCGCCGCGTAAACCGGAGACAATTAGGTTCGTTGCTCATTCGCCGCCATATCCGATACCCGGTTTCCTGTAGCCAAGGCCATAAGGAACACAGCCTTCTTTAATATCAAATTAAAAGGAGGGTTGTGACTATTTCTGAGAATTTAGTAACAAAGCTTTGTCAAGTGACCAGGGAGGCATGAGCTGGCGTGGTGGTGGGCGAAGCTTTAAACATGCACGCATGAAACCCTTCTCCTCCGCTTGTGGTACGGAGAGTCCAGTTAAATATTTTTTTTTTTACTGTACTCTGATAGCGGTCATATGATTCTTTAGTGTAAATACTGACAAGCCTTTATGTTCAAATAAGTAATCAAGATATTTGAAAATTAAAGACACCGATGCATCAGTCTGGTCAGTTTCCACAATCCAAGTAGTAAATGCCTTCCAGTGTGATTGGTACCGACGTCTGGTTGAAAGAGTACAGATTAATTAATTTACTAGTCGCACTTTCTCCATAAAGGGTTTACCATTTGGTCCTTTGAATGACCACAAGGCAAAAGTCAGCGAGGTCTTTAGGTTGCCAATTGCCTCCAAGTGGAAGCACAAGAGCGGGAGCGACACCGGGTTCTCGCACCAAGTCTTCAACTGGGAGTACCACACCTGAGCCGGCCACAGGGGCACAATCATCAAGACTAAGCCCCGATAATCCCGTAGTTTGTGAACTACTTGACACACGAGTGAAGAGTCTGGAGGTGGAAACAGATAGATGGAATTCCACCTGCTCTAGTCAGTCAGCACTGCGTCTGGTCCTCCCGCTGGGGTTACTTCCCGGCGAGTGAGGAAGAGAGGGAGTCTGTGGTTCTCCTATGACGCGAATAAGTCCACTTGTGGACGGTATGGCTCTGCAATCATCTGAGAGACGGTTTGCTTGAGCGCCCATTCTACTGTTGTGCTTTGTCGCCGTGACAAAGCATCTGCCCAGAAGTTGGCCACGCCGGAAAGACAAGATGCGTGAAGATAAATATTTAAATTGTTCGCCAACATAAATATCCTTTCCAACAACTCTAGCAACACTTGAGACCTCGTTGACCCTTGCTTCTGAATGCACGTTACGGCATTCAGGTTGTCCATTTGAAAGGCTATTGATTTCCCCTCTAGAGTTGAACTGAGCCTGAAGGAAAAATAAGGGAACTAGTAACTTTTGCATTGATTTGAAACTCCTTGTATCGGGACCAAAAACCCTGGTGACCGAGGTTTGACTGATAGCCCCAACCCTGTGTCCCTGACGCATCGGTATCTACCCAGACTGTAGGCGGAGGAGAGGTCCAAGTCATAATTGAATGCAATGTTTCTGGCCTTGCTCAGACTGCAAGTAAATTGTGGATTAATGTCGGGATTTGCCATGACTTTTCCGCCGGCAAAAGCGGAAAGTGTGTTTCCCTCCAAAATCAACCTCTTTACTTTCAACCGGCCCAACTTTACAGTAAGTTGAATACAGTTGAGAGAGCCGACGCGAGACTCACAGCTTCCTCGTGGTAGTCAGACTGTGAAGAAAAAGAAAGTTTCCTGCGGAACCTGTTCCGATTGTCCACACTGAGGGTTAGGTGCGTTGTGTCCCACAGCAGCCCTACCCACTGAATTACCCTTGTCGGGACAAGATTAGACTTTGCCAAGTTGATATTGAACCCCAGGGATTTGACATGGTGTAGAATGGAGTTTACATAATTGAAGCATTGTATCTCTGATTCTGCTACCACCAGCCAGTCGTCTAGGTACCACAACACCGATTCCTTGTTGCAATAGTGGTAACAGAGCCTGTCTGACTAATTTGGAGAAAACTCTCTGTGCCAGGTTCAGGCCGAAAGGCATCCATTGAAAGACTTAAGTCTGATGCCTGATCCTCATGGCGAGGAATTTTTGGAGCCTTTTGTTGACTGGGACATGCCAGTAGGCTTCAGTCAGGTCTAACTAACACACCCAACCTTGCGGCAGAAGTGTTAACCTGAGCTGATTCACTGAGCATCCTGAACGATGGGTTGTGAATATAGCGATTCAGGCGAGACAGGTCTACGACCGGCCGCATCTGAGCGCTGTCACTTTGGCACGAGAAAAAGTCTACTTGTAAACTGGGCAAGTTGGATTGACTGGGACAATGATATGCTTGGTTATAATTTCTTTGACTAGTGACTCCACCTCTAAAGAAACTTTGTCGACTTCTAAAGGTTGACATAACAAGGTCAGAGCCACCGCCAAGTGATGCCCTTGCGTACCACTGTCCGTGCCCAAGTCCGCCGGGACCAAGCCCGGTGACACGTCCGGAATGATCCAGTCATGCAAAGGGACTAGTCCGGCAGAACTACACTTTAATCCAACTCGACCTTCGGGGGCCCCGGGAGCGAGTTTTGTGGAAGACTAGTTTTTTTATTGGAATGTGGTAGGTGTAGACAGCTGGCTGGTAGTAGGTGGCCGAGACTCTTGTCTCTACTAACCTTTGGACTGACCTTTGTACCACTTACCCGGACCTTTACCCTGTGGTTTACTCTTGGTAGAACTACTACTTCCCGGTGCGGAAGGAGTCTTAAAGGCCGGAAAAAACTTAGTCCCACTTGGGTGACTCTTCTGACTAAATTTTAGCTTATGAAATTTATTTGACTCCTTCCGCGGCACAGAGGTAGTCTGTCTTGCAGAGTCCAAGAGGCTAAACACAGTCTTCCAAGTATCATGACACACAAGATTTGGGGTTAATACAGGGGACAGGACTAGTCGGCACCCAATATTTTCCGACAACTTTTTCATCAGATAAAATCTTAAGGGGAGGGCACACCTATATATGCTAGACTACCCGAAATCCATTTTTGTGTTAATTTCCCATTGCCATCTGTAATTTTCTGTAGTCTATTCTACACTCAGACAATCTTTCATTTATACATTTGGAAAAATAGCTGTTGAATAAATATGTCTTAGTTTGTTCTAATATATCAGTGTAAAAAACAAAGAATATCTGAAACGAACAGTTTTTTTTTAATTAATATTTTTTTTTTAATCGACAAACCTACACTAGATACCAATAATCAAACGTGAGGTAATCCCATATAGTTTTAGAAGGTTGAAAAAATAAGAATTCCGGGAAAACAGGTTCGACCAGAAGCTATAATAGTCATAAATTAATTTGCTCTCTTCAAAGGAGTCTTATTTTATCGTGTAACAAGTGTGCAAAATATGGAAGAAATCATGCAAACAGTGTCAGGTATCAAGAAAGTGAGAAACACAATTTCAGGAACGAACGATTTTTATATTATGCTATATGATTTGTTATTATATGAAGAGGAAATAAAGAACATTCTGAGAGGCCTTAGGGTGGTCATTGACGCCAAACTGAGCTTCACCTAACATGTAGCCAAGAAAATAATTATATAAAGCCAACAGACTATTGGGCCTCATATGGAAGACGTTCTGTACCCTGAATGAGGAAAGTTTCAAGCCATTGTATAAAGCCCATACCGGTGGTTAGTTAGGGATCTAGAAATGGTGAGAAGTATTTTCAGTTGCATGATCTTGCCTCATGACAGTCTAACTCAGTGACAGTGAGAGAAGTGTGCGAGTGGTGCATGCAGGGGAGGAGAGGTAAGGGGGTGGGGTGTACGGCACATCTCGCCCCCACAGAGGGCAACTACGTTGCTAAACTTATGAATGAAGTATCTAATCCGGATGTATAGGAGTTTTATTTATATATTTATTTACCTTTGCGTTTTCTTGCTATGTTATACACATGCAACATTTGAGGGTATTTCAAGGGGGGAGGTGATAGCTTTTTTACTTATTACATGGATACACTGTATAACTAGTTTCAGCACGACCATGGTAGAACAAAATAAATAGAATTACGAATGACAATCGGGATGGAGGGGGGGGGGGGGCCCTGGGGAGGAGGGGAGGGTTGATAAATGTGTTTGTGTTTTACTAAATTATTATTCTACCCTAAAGGAAGACTTAAGACTAAAATTTGGAATTATCCATTTTAATGTTAACTGTCCACAAAGGTGTGGCCCTCTCCTTAAGTCCTGACGAGCACGGACCGCCTCCAAGAAGGCGACCCTGATGTCACCAATTGATTGGAGAGTTCTGGAGAATAAGCCGCCTAGAAAGTGATAGAGCCTTTTTAGTCTGTGAATCAGTAACCGCCTCAGTCGTCCTGACTATTGACTCTGCAATCTGGCGACTGAGTAAAAACCGAGATAGTAGCATCAAAGCCTTTTGCCATAATTTATAGTCTTTATCAAGCCGAGTTGGTGGTGGCCTAGAAAATGGCCCTTTGATTTCCCACAATGACAATTTTGGAGCAGCAAGAAATTAAAGTACAGATTTAGGAATAGCGACGGGCTGGGAAAACCAACTGTTGTTCTTGAGGTATTTTATGGGAAGACTTACTAGTTATAGTAAAAGCAAATATTGTTGTGCCTCTGCTTCCCATTCAAGCCACGGCCCCGTGCCAACCTCTCCAATCTGCAGCTCTGCGTTTCCAGATTGGTCTCTAATTGGAATCTTGTCTAATTCCGGCGTGAGATTGGCAAGCATTTTGACATCCTTGAAACGATCTACTTTGGACCAATCCGAATACAGTCGTGCAGACGAGACGGGTGGCAAAGCTGGGGAAGATTCATATAAAAAGTAATCCGGGGCATACAAATTTGAAATGGCCTTAATAGTTACATCTAAGAGTTCTCCGGACATATCAAGTGCACGTAATTTCTTGCTCTCCTTAACCTGAATGCTCCAATGTTCAGGTACCGGAAGCTCTCCCGAAATAGTCTGCTGCGCGACCTGTGGGTTTAATGCAACAATATCAATCCAAGACCTATCCGGCCCATAAAGGAGAGCCACAGGGCCTTTTCTGAGAGTGACTTTCTCAAGAGGTGGAGGAATCGCGTTCGTAATGACGCGAACATTTGAGGTTGTCAAAGTTGACGTCAAGGGAGTTGGACTAGATGTCATAGGGGAGGGAAAATGAGTTTGCTTAGTTGACACCTTTAGAGAACTCAGAGGTCTAGCAACTGGTGAAGGCTAGGTAGCCTCCGGCACCACCTTACTCATATTAAATTTATCCATCATTTGATCAAACACATTTTGTAAATCAGCCCTAGTAATGAAATCTTTAGATTTGTCCATTGAAACAGTCAAAATCAGAATGTCCTGACGACACTAGTTTCTGCCCCGATTCAAATTGTTCTGAAGCATCAGGAATAGATTGGCACTCCATGCTTTCAACCGACCTCGCCTCCAGCGACCGGGCTAAGGGGATTCGAACCGCCTCAGACCGAACGGTGGGTTTCAATAAGTCACGTTCGAATTCTTCCCAACCTAAGTTCGGGATAGAAGAGGGTACCTGGTCCTCACCGGTTTGTTGAACATTGTCTTTGGGTCCTCCGAGATAGCAGACATCCGGCTTTGGGGCCTATCTTTGTACTCCTCCGTGGCCTGAGGATATCCACGGTATGGTTCCATCAAAACCTGTGCCGATACATGAAAACGCAGCGCACTGAAACCCTGCGGCACATAGGTTCTGGGAATCACATACCTTGGCCTTTGAGATTGCGACACTGGTTCTATCTGTTGGCTTAAGTCATTAACACTTTCCCTCGGCGGCATCTCTGCTACCTCTGTCACTGCCTCTGACCGGCCAGATTGAACATTAAGCCTGGGAGGAGCAGGTGCCGGCGCCCACGTTTTCCAGAGCCGCATACTCTACGTCGCCGTGCGAGACGTCGAAACCCGTTTACCAGAAGTCTGAGCCTCCGGCGCCACCTTGTCCGGCGTGGTCCTCTTCTTGGTAGCCGGCGGACCTGACTGACCTGAAGAAAGAGACTATTGTTTCAGGGGCAACCGCAATCTTGGCCGGGTCCTGCCATCAGTAAGTGACTAATCTGGTGTAGACCGTTTCACCTGCTGGCGCGAGGGGGGGGGGGGGGGGGGTTACTCTTAGTTGCGTCGTCAGTAGAATCATAGTCTGTACTAATAGTTGCCTTGGAAGTCACTTTAGGTTTCTTTTTAGACACCCCAGAATGAGAAGGTTTATAAGGTTTAACTACAGGAGATTTGATCACCAAATGATCCCACAGCCTGGTCATCGCACTGCAATGCTTTATGAGCTACCTCCTTTGTATAGTTATTGTAATGACCTTTTATTTCTACAAGAGCCACTTGACATGCGTCTTTATGGTTACGCAAACCATTACAGAGTCTAGTACACACACTTCTTAGTCACCATTGGCCGCAGGAGCGATCAAGGCACGACACACATCGAACGCAGAACTTGTGGCCAATAATAGGAATGTTCATGCACAGTGGTTTATCACAGAGTACCTAATCCATTGCGAAAAAACCCTGCCGGGTTCGGCCCCCAGTCTGGAGGTGGTAGTCGAGGAGAACTTGTAAGTTCTGGAAAAGAAATTTCCAAGAATCAATGCTCATAAGGATAACCCAAGACATTTACATATATTTTACCTCTAATACGCAATAAAAATAGAAGTAGCAATCACCACTTACTCTAAGTTTCTTGTGTACCCTTCTGGAAGAACCCACACCTTTGGTTTCTTACATTGAAGGTATTAACACCTTACGAGCGGCCTATGCGGTTTATTTATATGTACCGCACAGCGGGGTGTTTTTAGCCAAAATAGGGCTGTTTACGTGATCATTTTCATGCCTAAATAAGACCCAGAACGTAAAACAAGTACCTATTCCTGAAAGGGCATAAACAGAGCTTTCGAATGACACCATAACGATCCTTTTATGATGGCTAGTTTTCTTGCAATAACCGTGCAACGCGAGTGCAAAAAGCATGTAATTCGGTACTTTCCCCATATAATTCAGTATGTAGCGAGTGAGAGAGGGAGGAGGGAGCTGAGATTCATGTCAGTAGGTTCGCCGCGGTGGTCTGGAGCAGTCATACGCTCGCTAGTCTCCTGCCACCACTTGTCTCTCTCTCTCAGCAACATTACATGCTGAAATTGCCACTCGACCTATGTCGAGCGCCGCCACATAGTCCAGCTTTATTTAACTCGACTTATGTGGTGAGCCGCTAATTAAGGGTTAAGACTACTTATCTATGATAATGCTTATCACCGGCCTATATATTTAGTTACCATTCCGCCGAAATGGTTAATTAAATGACCCTTCCGCCGCGATGACAGATTACAAGCCTTCCGCCGCGAGAGGAATAATTAGTTATATAGGAAAGTCATCCCGGCTACGCATGAAATCCCTGTGGAAGCCTTCACCTTCTGCCGGGAAGTCATTCTGGCTCTGCCGGAACCCCTTTGGAAGCCTTCTACCGCCTGAAATTAGTTCTGGTACTCGGCCACGAACGGGTTACTTTGAACTTAATTACACTAGACCATCCGCTAGCAGGTATCCGACAGTGTAGCAATGCTACTTTCCGCCGGAAAAAACAGATCCTAACCTTTGCGTTTTCCAACTCTTAGCAATGGGTTGGCAAAACACACTTGCATATAAATCAGTCAAGAAGTCTCTTGACACCTTCACTTCAGCGACAATATTAGTCATGAATGAGAAGGTCGCATCTTATGGCTAAAATTATTATAATATTAAACCCCTAACAGAGGCTGGCCACGAGGCCTAGGGCAAGCAGCACGACTAGTCAGCAGCACTCTTACCTCCATGAAAAACAGCCAGCCAGCACCACCATCTCGAAGACAGGCGCGAAGGGGAAAAAAGACTACTCTGAAAGCTACAGAAGGCTCTCCACTATGTGAAGCAACCTTTAAACTATAGAATCTGCCGATAATGATAAACACTCTTAACCCACCAGAAAGTTAGCTGAAAAGCTGTGCCCTGTAGAATATAGCCTCGCACAACACTAGCTAGGCTAAACAGAGCAATACAAATAAAACTATGGCGGCCTCATTCATAGGGGACACCAGCCTAAGCACCCTTAAGCGTGTACATGCTTAGATTGATATGAAAGATTCGAAGTTGCATAATAAATCGTAGGCAGTGTCCACCAACCTTTAACCGTCTTCGTGGTGCGATGTATAAGGAGTTGATTTTCGGTGAGAGCATCCTGGGATCGAATCCACGGACTGCCACATGCGTTTGTAAATTTCATTAATCGATTTTAGTAGTATGGTTGGTTGTTGGAAGGAACATAATTAATACACTCCTGGGGATCGTGCCAATCGGAACGTCCGACCTATTCCAAAACATCTCGGATAATACAAATGAGCAAAAGACTCGCCATCTCCGACCGAAGAATGCAGAGAGGTCCAACCTCACGTCCGACGGCAACGAGCCCCAGAGTGAGGAGGAGGAAGGGCGCTTGGCGCTTCAGTGTCTGCGTGCAAACCCACGCTATCAATAGCCACACGATGGTAAGCATAGCAGATTAGTAGTTCTAATATTTTTCTTTTTAGGATTTTTTTTATTAAGTTTTTTCGTAGTGAGCTCCCGATCATAAGGACGATTCCGTAAGTGAATATGAGCGTACGCTTACGAGGTTTGGTCTCTTAACACTTTGGGGCGGTTGTTCCCTAAGCTGCCTGGCCGAACAGCCCCGAGTCCCCAAGGAAGGCCATGGCCACGGTCGGGCTTTCCCACAGAGCTCTCAAAGAGTGTAAATTGTGTTGTTGGCGTAAATGGTTGTGTGAAATGCAGTCTTCTATGATGTGTTTAATGGTATGGGGTGCTGTGTTACAATCCGGGCAGGTGTCGACGACGGAGTCATCCAGTCTTTTCTGATAGCTCAGAAGCGCCGGATGGTGTCCGCATCTCAGCCTGGCCAGGTGGACTCTGTCCTCGCGAGGAAGGGAGGATTCAGAAGGATGGATTTCGGGAAGTCGTGCTTGCAGCTGCGTGTTGTCTATGAGTGAGTGGATGGAGCGGCGAGGGATATGAGTATGGATGTGCTTCCGAAAGTTGGTTTGGGGTGGGCAGGGAGGGAGAGAAGACAGTATTTGTGTGTGATAGCGTGTGCTGGGTGTTGTTTTTATATTTCTTGGTGTCTGTGGGTGTGTTAGCCATGTAGTATAGTGGGTGGTGTTGATTCGTGGAGGCTGCTGCTAGGAATTGTGTGCCTCTCTTGTCTATATGATCTTTGACTTGGAGGACTTTGGTTTCTTGATGTAGGTGATCTGTGGGTGTCGTAGCTATGCATCCTGTGATGATTTTCAGAGCTTTATTTTGAATAGTGTGCAAGGTCTTATGTGTTTCAGCTAGGTTAGAAGCCCAGGCCGGGCTTGCGTATTCCATAACTGATCTTATGTATAGTTTGTAGACTGTGGTGGTGGTTTCTTTGTTGTGTCCAAATTTCGTGTGGGCAAGTGATCTGAGGGCGTTAAGTCTGGGTGCCAGTTTCTTTTTCGTGTTTGTGGTGTGCTGTTTGAATGTCATTTGGGTGTCGTATGTTACTCCTAGGATATAGTGTGTGTGTGTTAGGGGTGTGTTAGGGGTGTGTTAGGGGTGTGTTAGGGGTGTGTTAGGGGTGTGTTAGGGGTGTGTTAGGGGTGTGTTAGGGGTGTGTTAGGGGTGTGTTAGGGAGTGTTAGGGTGTGTAAGGGAGTGTTAGGGTGTGTGTAAGGGTGTGTTAGGGTGTGTTAGGGTGTGTGTAAGGGAGTGTTAGGGTGTGTTAGGGGGTGTGTTAGGGGTGTGTTAGGGGTGTGTTAGGGGTGTGTTAGGGGTGTGTTAGGGGTGTGTTAGGGGTGTTAGGGGTTAGGGGTGTGTTAGGGGTGTGTTAGGTGTTAGGGGTGTGTTAGGGGTGTGTTAGGGGTGTGTTAGGGGTGTGTTAGGGGTGTGTTAGGGGTGTGTTAGGGGTGTGTTAGGGGTGTGTTGTTTATGTTGAGTCCCGGGACGCAATCTTGCTCTCCTGTCCAGCTTGTGAGGAGGGTTGCAGTGGATTTAGCTGGGGCTAAATTGAGTGTTTGTAGTGCACCATTCATGTAATGTGTCGAGATAGTCTTGGAGTCTTGTTGCGGTGTCTGGGTTTTGGTGCGTGCTTGTGAGTGTTATGTCGTCTGTGTAGGAGGCTATGGTTATTTGGGGGTGAATTTGGTGTATTTATATCACGCATGTACAGATTGAAGAGTGCGGGCGACAGGACGGATCCTTGCGGGACTCAGTTTGGGAAACTTCTAATACTAGATGACTGACCGGCAAAAGATACGTGTGCACATCTGCCTGCTAAGAAGTTGGCCAGCCATTTTTTTGTGTTGTTGTGCATGTTTGTGTTGTAGATTTTGTTTGTTAGGTTGTGGCGGGGGATGGCATCGAAGGCTTTACTAATGTCGAGTGTGGCAAGTACTGATCTGTGTGGTGGTCTAGCGGAGTTGATGCCGTAAAAAGCTCTTTATGTAAGGTCTGTAAGAAGAGTGTTTGTGGAGTGCAATGGCCTGAAGCCGTGTTGTGTTGGAGAAAGGGGTAAGTCAGGTGTCATCAGTTGTAGTACAAGGCGCTCTATGACTTTGGAGGGGGTGCAAAGGAGTGTGATAGGGCGGTGTGAAGAGGGTAGCGTGGAGACTTTGTTAGGTTTGGAGATATGTAATGATGATACCATGCTTCCAGATGTCTGGTATTGTGTTGTGTGAGTATCTGTAGTTTGATATGTTAGTGACTGCTCGTATGCCTTGTGGTCCCAGGTGTCTGAGGTGAATGTTGCTTATGTTGTCTAGGCCACAGGTGGGCGAGAGCTTGAGATTGTTGATGATATGCTTTGTCTGGTTGTTGGTGAAGGGTGGGGCGGTTGATTTGAACAGCTGACTAATGTTAAAAGAGTGCCATTACTGTTTAAGGCATATCGTCAATGATGGAGGGGCCACTAATACATATACTATATATATATATATTTATATATTTATATATAAGATTTAAAGACATGAGACCAGAACCACACTTCGTGTGGAGCACTGTCTTAATGGCATCGCACTAGACAGCCCTCTTCAGAGCTGCCTCACTTGTCAGGTTTTATTATTCAAGATCAGACCATGAATTCTGATCCCATTGGTGCAGCTCACCCACGTTCAGTCTTTAATTTTTTCAAACTTAATTCATCCATCCTCTCCATATGCCCAAACCATCCAAGCTTACAAATATGCATCTCATCACTGATACTCTTGATACCTTACAGTTTCCTCCGTTCTTCACTAGATATCCTGTTTTCCTATCTTGCAGTTTGGCCCCACACATCCATCTCGCCATTCTCATCTCTTTACGTTCCATTCTATTGATGTTATCCGCTTTGACAGGACAAGTTTCAGAAGCGTATATCATTGCGCTTCAAACACATAAAGCGTACACTTTAACCTTCAAGGGGAGTGAGAGTCTACTCATAGTAAGTAGTGGCAACAGTTCTGACTTTCCCATCTATACTGTACTGTATAGTAAAGTCTTATTATGGCACGGTCTTGTTGTAGCACTCTTGTGGCCTAGATAAGTGCTACAGGGCGACTTTAGTCGGATGACCTATCAAAATAACTAAAGAATAGGAGGATGGTGCTTTATATAGTTTAAACTTTAATTTTTATATCTTTAATGACTCTCTAAAAATCAGTCTTGCCTGCCAAAATAGTGAACATTAAACCATGGCACCATACAGCAATGAATTCGTCATGGTTACCCTACCTGTTTCTCTTTTCCAGCCAGGTGATCCAAGGTAAGGGTCTGGCCTTATAATAGTAGTAGTAATAGAATATAACTCCACCAATGATGAGGACCAAGACAAAGACAACTAGGACTGTTATGACTGTGCCGCTGGAGCTGCTGCTGCTGGTGTTGGCGGTGGTGGAGGCAGCTACTAATGGGAGAGTGGACAACTGAGTGCAGTCAAGGCCGTACCTTCCAGTGGGGCATCTGAAGAAAAAGTTATGGTTATATGTAATGAGGAAAAATTAACCTGATGTAAATGCTATGTTGGTCTGTCAGTATATTAACACTATATTGCGTTCATTTAAAATGTTTATCTGAAGGAATGGTCTTGCACATTTCCAAACCACATTACAAGTCTCCCTCGATTTATGATTGAGTTACGTTCCTGAAAACCCAATCTTGGCTCGAACGTCCCTTGATTTTGGCCCGGTCACTCTTTCAACTATGGGGGAGGCACTCGCTATAGGCAGTTATGCCTTTTGCCTCCCTCAATCACATAGGGGAAAAAAAGAAAAAAAAAAAAAAATCATATAGCAAACTCCAATATTAATGGGGTAAATGGGGATGTGTTCTTTGACCAACCCAAACACACTCTTAAAAATCTATAATAATATCATAAATTGTGGCATCGGATAGCGAGGGAGACTTGTATTACAAAAGGGGCAAACTCCTATAAATCGCTTTCATCTGTATTGCCAGATGCTTTGAACCCCAAGAAGTTGGTCACATTAATTTCCTCCATATTCAGAGTAAACTAGTTTAAATCTTTAGCTTGTTTTGGGGAGAGGGTGGTTAGCCCATCCTCCTTTGTTGTGCATAGTGTGTGTGTGTGTGTGTGTGTAATAATAATAAAATAATAATAAACGGTTTATTAAAGAATGGAAGCCTCATGAGCTGAAAATACACATTTTACAATTTAGTGGATGAACATGAGATGTACAGATATGAGGATGGTAAGCTTAGTTTACAAACAAAATAAATAAATACAATAATGATGCATGTGCAGAATACAAATTATCATAAAATAACCATGAGAGTAAGTGATATACCGTACATTTACACATTTATTAACTTACTCATATACAGAACATACGTATATACACGTACGTGCGCACATACATATACATACATATATAGGAACATAAGAACATGCAGTAAGTGTGCACATGTCCGTATACACAAACGCTCACGTATGCACACAGACATACATACATACAGAAACTGTTTTGGTAAGTGAGGTAAAGAGGGTGCAGGTACTACAATGGGAGGTTAATCCTCGGTAGTGCAGGTGTGTGTGTGTGTGTGTGTGTGTGTGTGTGTGTGTGTGTGTGTGTGTGTGTGTGTGTGTGTGTGTGTGTGTGTGTGTGTGTGTGTGTGTGTGTGTGTGTGTGTGTGTGTGTGTGTGTGTGTGTGTGTGTATATTTTATTAGTTTGAATAGCTGTGAATGAGAAATGTGAATAGTCAAACCAGAGTACTGTATGTATATACCAAGGCACATACCCCATAGCTGGGGATGGCAGACTCGACAGAGCTCGAACTGAAACTACATTTAAAGTTCCAATTCTTAGGGTCCGGAACCACTTTCGTGTTCCTTCACCCTTTTCTGCCTCTTCTAGTAGGTAAATTTTGCAAGGGTAGGAGAATTCCTAGCCTCCTGCCCCTGAAGTAGGAAAATTAGTACAGGAAAAAACAGGCAGAAATGGTTAAGGTTGGGTACAGGATGCCAAACCCCACTCTGGACACACGGGTACAGCACATAATAATTTGTTTAGACTACAGTAAAAGTTTTAAGAAATTAATAGCCTCCATACTGCATAACTTTCTTTTCAACGTCGGGCATTTTTTGAGTGTCATAGTTAACCCCTTGTTCCCTATTAAGGAAAAAATACTGTAAAAGATAAGTGGCTTCTAATGGAGCATGATATCAATATATTACCCTGCCACATACCAGTTCACTCTACATTGGCGGTTGCCCAACCCCGAAAGGAGTTGAAATAGGGGAGCTATCCCCCTATCCAAAGGTGGCTTTCTAAAGAGAGGATGGAGTTCTACAATGTGGTAATGGGCTGGTCTATCAGAGTGAGAGCTGAGCGATCTCTGCCATACCCATAGCTTACTCTGACTGTTCCTTTTACTTATATATTTTCTAGATCTCAAGTGATGGTGTCTCTTCCGTGGATTGACCTCCTACTGCCAACCATAGAGGTTGGGAGCCAAAACGTCCAATTTTTCCTTTGCCCCTCAATTTTCCCTTCATTATTGACCACTTGCGAGTTTCAGACTACTCTCATCCCTCTGCTATCACGGGTTTTGCTATAGAGTTTGTGTGCTATCACGGCTACCTTAAAAACCCTAAAATGTCCTTATCGCGTCCCAAAAGGGTGCTATAGCGGTTCCGTACCAACGGGAATGTTCAAACACGGTGCTCGATGACTTCACAGAATATCGGCGGCTGTGATTGGTGGACAGGCTGGCCACCATTGTATTGGAAAACTACATGTTCACAAGCTATTTTTTCTGCCCGAACCTCGTATCTTGAGCGTTTATTATGGCCTTTGGTGCATTCAGTGATAGGGACAGTGAGTCTGGTGGTAATGAAGAAGGAAATAAATGCCCACCATCAAAACAGAGCTAACGCCGGTCTAGCGTACCGACGCCGTGTCAGATGAAAGCGGCGAAATTATGCCGAGGAGTTAGGCTAGGCTATATAAGACGGATTTCAAATATAGTCTGTGTGGTTAGTTATCTCTTCATATGTATTTATTGGATGTATTTGGCAGGAAAAGGGTGAGCCTGGTACGTACCTTGGCACCAATTATAATTATTCCCATTAGTTCTTCAGTGTCGCTATCGCGATTTTCGCTATAGTGGTAGAATTAGGGCACCAATTACCTGTGATAGCAGAGGGATGAGTGTAATCAGCTTGCCTCATGTTGATAAGGTGCTAGCATATACTTTTATGCAGGTTTGACTGGTCTAATGCAGCTTTTGTCCGCCATTGTAGAGTGAAGTGCGGATGTCCATGAATTCTGGTCAATAAATCTTTTGGCCACCCATGGGTTGGCGAACCTTTGACTTCCCACTTACAAGTCTTGTGCATCACCATTCAACCACGCTCACATTTGAGCTATAAATATTTATAAAAAACATTCATGATCATCTCAGATACTTTGCTTCCTCTTCGGAAAACCCCACTCAATGATGGCCATGCCAGAAATGCTTCCAAGCTACTTTGTCAAGATCCACTTCCTTTGCCCATGCTACAACACTTTACAATAAGTGGAAAGGTTTAGTTTTTCTTCTCCCATACCATAGGTGGTCTTCCACTACTAGCTGCTCAACTCACTGACTTCCATGCATCATTATTTGAATTCTGTCCTCATCCATTCTCTGAACATATGGAAAACTTCATACTACTTCCCTTTATCCACTCAACCACTCTACATTCAATGCCCAAAGCTTGCTCTTCCATTCCAAAGGACTTTTACACCTCCCCATGATTTGGTTCATCTATACTATTCACACCAGCTGCCATTCTGAAATGGCTCTTCTCGACAGCTCTCAGTTTGGAGAAGTTCTTGTCACTTGCTGTCCATATCTCTCTTCCATACGAGTGTTGGGAAACGTGCACACTGTTCCTCAGTGACTTTCACTACGGACCATTCTTCCTTTCAGGATATAATAAAGTTCTCCAAATTCCTTGTTCCCTTTTATTTCTCTTATCTCACTCCATTTTACCATATTTGCACAGTATAGCTCCAAAATACTTAAATTTTCTCTAGGTATACCAATTTGAAACACTTGCATCGCTTTCTCTTTCACAATATCTTTAATAAATCTTGTTTTTCCAAATGTTTACTTTTATCTTGCCACACTTTTCTAACCTGCTTTACTCTTTGAATTGTTTGTACCATTTCATACTTAGTCTACAGTACTTCCTTGAACTATCAGCTCGTCCATGCCCTTTAGTCACTTTTGGCATAGCCCTTTATTTTGTTGCATTATATTCTGACAATTTAGTTTTAATTTTATAGTTCGGTTTTCATTTTCCTCTTATTTCCACTCCTTCCTTATCCTTACTTTCATCAGCACTATACAGTGGTCCAATCCTATTAGAATGCTTTGCACAGCTTTTGAATTTATTTCTACCTTTCAGCCCATCCTAAATAATAGCAGTTACATTTCTGCTCGTTTGACTTCACCTATGCCATGTATACCAATGAATGTAAAGATGTTCAACAAATTTATTTGCCAAGAACAGTTCTCTCCGCATATACTTCTAGAAGAAAAGTCACCATTCATATTCCTACTCTCCAACCCCATTTACCCACTATGCCTTTTCTCTCCTGGCTTCCAGTAGTATGATATTTGTACACTGGGAGTTGTTCTACATTTATAAACTTTATTCCTGAACATGCTATTGTTTCCACACACCCAGTCTCCTGGTTCACAGGTGCATACACAACAAAATATAAATTCAGATCTTGCACTCTCACCACAATTCTCTAATCCATGCATTCATAGTTTTTCTGCAGCGGGTAGTCAAAGAGTTTGGTGTGGTTTGTGGAAGGAGGAAACTGAACGTGAACGTCAATAAAAGTAAAGTAATGGTGTGTAATAGGGGATAGCATAGGGTGAATCTAGATGCGAGGCTGGATGGGGAAATATTGGAACAAGTAGAGTGTTTTAAATATCTAGGAGGAACGATAAGTAGGAGTGGAGGTATGGAAATGGAGGTAAAACAGTGTGTGAAGGAAGGAAGGTTTTCGGAGCAATGGGAAGTATGTGGAAGACGAGAAATCTCAGAGTGAAAGTAAAACTTGCACTGTATCAAGGAATTGTTGTGCCAACAGTGATGTATGGGGCTGAGACATGGGCTCTGAAGAAAAAGGAGAAAAGAGGGCTGGATGTGATGGAGATGAGCTGCTTGAGGAGTATGTGTGGAGTTACTCGTAAAGACAGATTGAGGAATGGAGAGATACATAGGAGAGTGGGGCAGCAGGAACATTTGTCAGCCAGAGTTGACAGAAGGGTGCTGAGCTGGTATGGTCATGTAGAACGAACGGGAGATGAAAGGCTTACAAAGAGAATATGCGAGTCAGGTACAAGGAGAGATAGAAGGGCAGGAAGAGATGGAGACTGTAAGAAAAGCTTTGGATGATAGAGGAATGACTATAGATCAGGCAGGGGAAGTGGTGGTGGACAGGAGTGAATGGAGAATGTTTGTGAATAGTTGAGTGAACACTTGGTCATTTGGAGTAAGGGGTCGGGCGCAAGTTGGCCTAGATAATAGTCCATCAGGCGCCTGGCCCGGGGAGACTATTAATATGAAGGGTGCGCCTGGATGTGTGGTGGGAGGCCTTGTGGCTTTGGCTCCGCTGCAGGTCTGCCTGCAGAGATCGTAACCTCTCCGGGTGGTCGGGAGAGTGCTGGAGCGACCTTGGTGACCCTGGTCTCTGGGTCTTCTCCTGGGTGACCTGGATGTGTGTGAGTTTGTGCTTTTTATCTGTGTTTATTAGTCGTTTTATGTTGTTTTTGTGTTTTCCCTGTTCTTGCTCTGTCTTGAGTCTGCTACCCCCAAAATGGGGATTGGGCCTGAGCATATATAGATAGATAGTTTTTCATACTTCAACCTATCTGATTAGATCCCAGCTACTCTTTCCTTTTCATTTTCGTTTGTCAAGGGACTTTATAACATGACTCCCATGGGAGTAATATGCAAATGACCTAGTTCTTATCGCAGATAGTGCACAGGAACTAGAGGCAAAATAGATGGAGAGAGGGTATGGCAAACCAGGGACTAGGAGTTCTATTGCCCGACTCTGTGATCCCCAAAGGGATGGCCACAAATGAACCCCCCCATGAACCTCTATCCCCAGTCAGTCTATGTCCCTCCTCCCAACCAGCACTGCCTTCATTCATATACTTCACTCCATCCTTCCACCTCTCTCGGTTTACCTCCCCCCCCCTCTGTCCTTCCACCTCGCTCTCGTTCACCCTCTTAGTCATTCTCTCGCTTCCCATACGTTCCATATGGCCGAACCATCTCCAGGTGTTCCTATTCACACTTTCCAGCACATCTACCTCCACACCACACCTCCCTCTTACTTCCCCATTCGTTTGTCTATCCCTCTATGGAACTCCGCACACACTTAAGTAACTCATTTCCACCCCTCTCACTCTTCGTCAGAGTCTCTCCACCAACGTCCATGCTTTGCTTCCATAAGTCAATGTTGGGATAACCACACTCTTGCAAGAACTTCACTTCCATACTGATCACCCTATTTCTAGTTACTTCTTTCAGCGTTCCTACAACTCTCTTCCCCTGTTGCACGCTCTCCCACACTTCTTCATCCATACTCCCATCTTTACTCGGTACACTGCCCAGATACTTAAAGAAGCTGACAATCTTCATAGCCTGACCACTCAACTCCACCTCACACTCTGTGGCTTTATCCCTTTCGAAGACCATAACCTTACTCTTCCCTGCATTTATCTTCAGATTCCGTTTTTCGCACATTGTTCCAAACCCTTACCAGATCCTGCAACTCTCATTCAATATCGCTCATCAGAACTGTATCAGCAAACCGCAGTACAGGTAGCTTCCACTCTTTTCCCTCCCCTATCAGCGATACACCAACATCCACTGCTCTTCCTTTTATTTATTTCACGACTCCATATATACAGTAAACAACCACGGGGATATCACACCCTCATTTTAATCCAACATTCAGATCAACGAACTTGCTCTGCTCATTCTCCGCATGTACTGCCGCCTTTGCACCCTCGTACATGCTCTTCACTGCTTTCAGTAACTTGCCATCTACTCCGTAATATTCTAAGTACTTTCCACATACCTTCTCTATCCACTCTGCCTTCTCCAAGTCCATAAAGGCAACATACAGCTTTTGTTTCTTCTCCAGATATTTCTCCACAACACATTTCAGGGTAAAAATCTTTTCTAAACAACTTCTTACTTTCCTAAACCCGCCCTTCTAGTCACCTATCCATTTCTCCTTTCTCGCTCTCACTCTCACTTACTACCCTACTGTACACCTTCCCTACTACGCTTAGAAGACTTATTCCTCGGTGGTTACTACACACTCTTCTTTCCCCTTATATAGGGGGACTATTATGCCTGTCTTCCAGTCATCAGGTGCACTCCCATTCTCCCATGCTAGTTTACACATTTTCCATACCCATTCGATCAATATCTCATAGCCATACCTCCAGCATTTCCCCACACACTCCATCTATTCCTGGTGCTTTCCCCAGCTTCACTCTTTTCATGGATTCACATACTTCTGACCTGATTCCCCTACGAAGAGTTAATAGATAAATAAATAAAGTCATGATCATTAGAGTAGGGCACTGAACTATGGTAAGATGCGAGGATTTTCCATACGCAGTACTGTATGTGGGAAGGTGGGGGGAATTAACTATGTGGGAAGGTGGGGGTTATTATCTATTCAATGTTGCATCTGTAGTGACTGGGTACACTAAGATGTAACGGAGCGAGAGGACCTTTTACTACAATCATAGACTTTGAATGCACATTGTGCAAGGGAGTCTAGGGTGAACTTGTGTTGCCTGACCCGCCTGTTAATGTTAATGTCGGCAGTGTAGCGCTGGAGGGAGAATAAATTCAGCTACTTGGGCGATACGGTTTCTACCGGAGGTGGCGCTGAAGCTGGCTCCATTACTAGAAAAAATTGGATGAGGGAAATTTAGAAAACTATTGCCACTCTTGACCATAAGAGGACTTCCACTTCACCTCAACCCTTTCACGCATTTATGCGCAGAGGTTGCCAGATTAGCATTAAGAAATAGAATTCTCTCGCTCTATAATTACCTCTCCAAAATTAGTTTTCTGCACACATCTAACTCAAAGACAACTGCAGAGGTTGAAGTAACTAAACTAAAGGTTTCTAAATACCCCTGATGGTAAAAAGGGCTTTAAAGTATCCCCAATAGGCTCAAAATCGCGTCATGTCGGAGAGGGTTAAAGGGAAGGTGTATACCTCATATGTAAAGGTGCGATGACCTATGCCTTGGAGACTTGGCCAAATAAAGCGGAGCATATCGATAGAATGGAACGGAATGAGACGAGAATGGCAAGATAGATATGTGGGGTTAACTTCAGGGACAGGGTATCGAGTGAGGAACTAAGACGACGTCTGGGCATTAGGAGTATCAGCAAAGTAATGCGCACGAACATACTTTTTTGGTTTGGACACAGAAAATGGATGATCAGAACTGGGTGAAGAAATGTCTGACGGTGAACGTGGGGGGATCTGCACGTAGGGGTAGACCTAGAAAGACGTGGAATCAGGTACTCCGGTCCGATCTCAAATTAAACTACTTCAAAACCGAAGCTGCTCTCGACAGAGTCGCCTGGAATTACGCCATTTAGGACTGGAGACTAACTACAATCTGTGGATGAAGTCTTTAAACTTTTATGTATTGTATCCTGCAAGCACTCCAGAACAGACAACCCATCCCTTTCCATCCCAGTAATCCTACGCTCATCATCGTACACTCCCAATCCCAGCACACATCCGCACTTCCATCTTTCAGTTCTCTTTAACAGTAATGCTCTTCCAAAATCAACGACACCATTGGAAATGGAGGCACAGACCTCAGCTCTCACTATTAAACTAGCCCATCACCACATAACTAGAACCCAATCCTCTCAGCATCAGCTAGGAAAGGCCCTAGAAAGCCGCCTTAGGCGGGGGGATAGCTCTCCTATTTCAACTCCTTTCGGGGTTGGGCACCCGCCTAGATATGGAGGTAAAACAGAGTATGTGAAGGAAGGAAAGTTTTTGGAGCAATGAGAAGTATGTGGAAGGTGAAAAATCTCCGAATGAAAGTTAAAATTGTAATGTATAAAGGGATAGTTTTACCAACAGAAGTAGTTGTTGTTCCTCAGGTTGTCTGGCCGAGCAGCCCCAAGGTCTCGAGCAAGGCCAAGGCCATAACCAAGCACCCCCACAGAACCCTCCCAGCTTTACCACTAAGAAAGCCCAGGTGACCTAAGCCACTCTCAGGCAAGGGGCTGAGGAGGGTACGGAAATGCCAGAGACACCAAAGCCCCATCCAGGGCCCTGTGCCCTTTAACAATTATGAAGGGAAAGTTGAGGGGCAAAGGAAAAAGGCGACACTTTGGCTCCCAGTCTGCCATCCTCTATGTTGGCAGTAGAGAGGTCAATCCACGGAAGAGACGACGCCACTTGAGATCTAGAAAAATGTAAGCGAAAGGAACAGTCAAAGTAAGCTATGGGTATGGCAGAGAATGCTCAACTCACTGATAGACCAGCCCATACCAACAGTGATATATGGGGCTGAGACATGGGCTCTGGAGAAAAGGAGAAGAAAGCTGCAGGTGATGGAGATGAGCTGCTGGAGTAGTATGTGTGGAGTGACTTGGACAAAAGATTGAGGAATGACAAGATACGTAGGAGAGTGGGGCAGCAGGAACATTTGTCGGCCAGAATGGACAGAAGGGTGCTGTGCTGGTATGGACATTTTGAGCGAATGGAAGATGAAAGGATAACAAAGAGATTATGTGAGTCAGATACAAGGGGAGGTAGAGGGGTAGGAAGACCTCTATTGAGATGAAGAAAATATGTAGTACAGGTGTTGGAAGATAGAGGAATGACTTTAGATCAGGCAAGAGAAGTGGTAATAAATAGGAATGAATGGAGAATATTAGTGAATAAAAGAGTGAAAACGCGGTTGTTTGGGAGAGGGGGTCAGGCACCAGTTGGTCTAGAACTATTAAAATGTAAAACTTGCAAACTAAACTAATAGTAGCCAGTGCCTGGCCAATATATATGAAGGTTAAGACTGGATGCGTGGTGGGCGGGCTTGTGGTGGTAAAGCTTCGCTGCAAGTTTGCCTGCCGAGACCGGAACCTCTCCGAGATGTCTGAGACCTGGGAATCTTGTTACTGGAAGGAATGAGAAGAGAATGGAGAGATGGATAAGTGGGGTTAACCTCGGGGACGGGGTATCAAGCGAGGAATTAGAAAGCGTCTGGGCGGCATTAGGTCTTAGGAGTGTTAGTGAAGTGATGCGCAAGAGCCAACTTTGTTGGTTGGGACATGTGAAGAGAATGGATGATCAGAACTGGGTGAATAAATGCTAGACTGTTAATATGGGGGGGGGGGGGGGGGAGCTGCACGTAGGGATAGACCTAGAATGACGTGGAATCAGGTACTCTAGTCCGATCTCAAAATAATTAACTTAACAGAGGCAGCCCTTCCCAGGGCTGCCTGAAACGCCGCCATTTAGGACGCGAGACTAACCACATTCTCGTGGACAAAATGGTCTAACTTTTATTTATTAAACTTTTATGTAGCCTATAAGGACAATTATTATAACTGAAATAAAGAGTTGTATAGTACATAGTTAGTTCATATGATTAAAGGTGGATGCCATGTATACTATTATTGACTATTTTTGAATGTGTACGAGTATATATAGGCAACTACAAATTTAATTAGTCTCCATCTGTTCAGTGAAGCCAAAATTTCTTCATCTCTCTGCTGAGGTACCATACATCAAAGCCAAGGTTACAAGAGGATCGAAAAAATTAGCTTTCCTAACCTCATTCCCACCTTGTATATGATTACCTTTAGAAACTAGACAACTTGACTGAAATGCCTGCCAAACTCCCATGAACAAAATTATGACCATTGCAACTCCTTTGTCTATGGGTTCAGGCTTTCAATAGACTGTTTTAGCTTCACTAAAGAGCATAGGGGAGGAGGAACTTTGTCTTGTAACTGTATAACATAAACTCAATTTGGGCCATAGATTTTCTTTCAGACTGATCGCTTCGACAATAAAACTTCAGTACTGTATTAGTCTGTGTAGTCACTCTGATTTAAAGTTCTAATTTCAACATTGTTTATCTCTAATAAAAGTAAAGTAATCATTAATATTTAATGGATTATATAGTTATTTTACTGCCACCGCTGTTCAACATATATTATGTATGAATAGGAACGGCAAATTTCAACCATGCTAATTCAACCAATTCCAAATAAAGCCACATCCAACTTCTATTCATAACCTAACTTTATATAACCTGACTGTACTGGTTGATTTAGTATGGATATATCTTCTGACTCAAATGGTCAAGTAGTTGATTTACATGCATAACATTTTAAGACAGTGCTCCACACATACGTGCAGTTTCAGTCTCTTGTCCTAATGGCGGCGTTCCAGGCAACCCTGTTAAGGGCTGCTTCACTCTTCAAGTTTTTGGATTTGAAATCGGCACGTATAGTCCGATCCCAGGTCTTCCTCGGTCCACCCCTTGGTGCAGCTCCTTCCACAATCACAGACTTGCATATTTTCACCCAATTTTGTTCACCCATTCTCTCCACATGTCCATACCATCCCAGTCTACTTGTACGCATCACCTCGCTAATACTCTTTGTACCTAAACATCTCTTCAGCTCGACATTTGTTATTCTATCCTGCAGCCTGGCCCCACACAATGTCATGCATCTCGCCATTCTCATCTCATTACGTTCCATTCTGTTGACATCCTCTACTTTAACGGCCCATGTTTCTGAGGCATACGTTATTGCAATTCTAACACATGAGGCATACAACTTTCCCTTCAGGGGGAGAGGCATTCTTTTCAGGTCTGCCAATTTTAGGAACAAAGGTGGGTACCGCTACAGTAGTTTTATAAGGTCAATTTTAAGGCCAATTTTCCTACAAATTTTTTGACATCTTCTACATTGATATCCGAAGTAGACTTGGGACATTGGTAAATCAATTTAAGTGACATCTCTTATAAAAGTAACTAAAGCTTTCAAGCCAGAGTAGCCAATCAAATTACAGTGAATAAAGCTTGCGGTACAGTCTTAAATCTGACCTGCAAACATGGCGTTGATAAGAGTGGGGTTCACACAATTGGCCAGCTGGGCAGAGGTGCATCGTACACCCAGACAACTGAAATAAACAGTAGAATTAGTTTTAAGTTTAGTTCTGCAAATATGCAACCCTAACTCCCACCCATTATTCTGCCCAAGAACCGTTTAGGGAAAACAAAAATAAAAAATAAAGTGATACTGTACTATCATACAAAAAAGTATCCTTACTAAAATGACACGCACCATTTAGACTCCATGGACGAAGTAATATGGAAACTATTGTTTGAGCTCGAATCGTACCCCACTTTATGAAACTCAACGTTCACGAGAGTAAGGATACTATTTTGTATGATCGTACATCTATTACTAGAAATCTTGTCAGGTAAGTTGCATTCACATTTTTTGCACAAGATAAACAATTATAAAAAAAAAAAAAAACTAAAGGCATGCACATAATCTTATCTTCCATTCAAGAGAAACTTAACGATTGGGAATTTAATAATTATAGATTGCATATTGCTAGAAAGTCTGAGTTAGTGAATAACAGGTGGTTTGGGTATACAGTAAATTAATTATAAAAGTAGAAGCTGAGCAATATTACTTAGTGTTTATTAAAATATAATTAATGGACTCCAATGTATTCCAGTGGTTAGGGTACACTAGCCAATTTGTATGTGCTGATACAACGGACATATTATATTCTTAAACAAAGTAAAAATATGCATCAATTAAGAAACAATCTTGCACATTTCTTATAGGTAGCAAATATGACTAAATTCACAGAGTAAATAAAGCACTAAATGCATATTGGGTAGTGTAGGATATGCGTGAGCTTACCTTGGAGCACTGCGTTTGGTCTTCAGGGTCTGGTCCGTAGCCCACAGGACACACACACCTGTAGGAATCTCCTCGAGGTACACACAGGTATGGGCAGCCTGCATCCTTGCACACATCTATCACTGTGGACAAATTATCAAGAAAAATTTAATTTTAGACAGACCTAAAATATTTCTGTTGCAGGTCCCATCCTATATTTACCGGCTTCCTGGTCCGGGAACCTGACGAACTATTATCTAGTCCAACTGGGGGCCGATCTTAACTCCCTACGACCGCATTATCACTCCACTATTCACAAGCATTCTCCACTCATTCCAATACTGGGGATGTGGAGATAGGGGAATAGCCATATAATTATATATATATATATATTCTCTCCTTGTAACAACACTTTTCTCCATTTTCTCATCATACACAGTACTTGCCAGTACCTTGAAGTGTGCTTCTGTCACACTATAATCCACTTTCACATTCAATTTATATTCACCATCCTCAAAACTATTTATCCCAGGTTAAAAACAAAGGGGAAGAGAGTTTAAGACGGTTGGTTACTCAGTCAGAACAGATAGAGAATTATCTCTGGCAAGTGAGCATTAGAAATAGGGAGGGGCCTGGTAATCATATTTAAAGTTCTGTACATGCAAGTGAATTGGTGGGAACCCTTCCAAGTTTTTATTACTGCCACTAAATGCCAGTCAGCTGTCTTTATAGTACAAATTTATTCCTTTCATCCATATGGGATAATGTATGCATATACTCTGGCACATACCCCATAGCTGGGAGTGGCCAACTCTAGAGAGCCCGAACAGTAAAAAAAACGGGAATAAGATTTTTAAAAATAGTATAAAGTTACCTGTAGTTACTGGAGGTGGAGAAGCAAGAATGGCTGTAATAGGGCTGGTAAATGCCTTGGTCTCACAGCTATTGGGAAGGTCAGGTTGACAACGTACCAACAGACCCGTCAGAGAGCTGTACCACATCAACCACACACCGCTCATCACCAGACCAATTGGAGCTTCCACCTGCACACATTAAATATATATATATATATATATATATATATATATATATATATATATATATATATATATATATATGTTTTATTGATACAGCCTGGATTTTAACCCACAATATGGTAAAATAATAATTTCAAAGCCTTGTCTAGGGTTTGATGCAATTTAAACGTATTAAATAAATTGTCTATGGCAAGGTGAAAGAAACTTACTGTATTGAGAAGTATACATATCAAAAGGAATATTATAATAGAGAAAGTTCAAAGAAAAGGATTTTGGAAGAATCTCAGCTTTTATTATAATGACTTATGATTAAGAAGATATTTAAGTAAATTATAATGGAGACTGACCAGCTTCCACTCCACAATCTTGCGGCCCTGCCCATTCCATTTTATCGATGCCACGTTATTTAGTTTCAACTCCGTCCAGTACAGTCGCTGCTTTGCCTCGTCCACTGCTATACTCCCACACATCCCAATCTGAACCAATAATAAAGCTGGAGTTGTCTTCAGAACATTTAGTGCAGGTGCCATTAACCCTTCCACTACCGGGGATGTATGCCGTTTTTTATCAGCTATATTTAGACTATTTTAGGCAGCTTAGTAAGGATCTAAGGTAGTAAAAGGGGTTAATTCCGATAGTCTGTAGCCTCATAATTGCCACGCTACCTTCCTAAGCTGAATAAAATAGTCTTAAAACAGCTAAAATCAAATCAAGAAGATGTCACCGGTAATGAAGGGGTTAATCTTTAGCCCAAATAGTTACACAGATCTGTACTGCACCAAAATGAGAATGTTTAGTTTTATATCTCAGATGCTAAATTACTTTGCTCTAAATGTTAAAACAATCAAATAGTTATAATTCAAATTTATTTTGGCTCATTATTACAAATTACTTATTACAGGTAGTCATTACTCTTAAGGCGAAGCTGATAGACTGTTGAGGTTAAGGGGAGATGGGTAGTTTTTCTGGTCCGCTTTCTCCCTCTTGTTAAACCTCATTTGTTTTGAAATTAGAAGACGTTCGGCCCATTAGTTTGGCGATTTCAACACCTTTCGACCCATTTCGTTGCCAATTTTAAGACCTTTCGTGCCATTTAGGTGTATTTCCTGGCGAGAGATAGCGAGCCTGAAATTTTGAGAAACCGGCCTTTGGCCGGGAAATTTTTCTACCGAAAAACTTACAAATTTATCTTGAAGGGGGTCTAGGGAAGTTTTTCTAAGCTTGATGGAGGTCTAGCGAAAAAACTAAGAAATAGAGGAATGCATGAATTAATAGACCAAAGAAAAAACACTGACCGTCTCTCCTTAAGTTGTAGTGATGTTCCTGAAAAATAACTCTAAAACCATGGTACTGTAAGCAAAGCAATTTTCACTAAATTTTCTTATAACTAAGGCAATGGAGATCTGTCCAAGAGGAACTAATTCTAAAATTTATTATAAAACTTTACTAAACCAAATTAACTTCCCAGTAATGCAGAAATTCTCTATATATTTTAAAATATTATACAATTTTTCCACCAAGCAACTTCATTTCTAAACTCAATGAAATCAACAATTACATGTGGCAATCCAAGGATTTGAACCTAGGACACTCGCCGAGATTCCGCGCACTTATGCATTACACTATCAAGACAGTTAAAGAAATTATGCACAAGCCTACGATTTTTTATGCCATATTTGTGGGGCATTTCCAGGAGTAATCCAGGGCTCACCTACATTCAACTGTACATAAAGGTTAAGCCGGTGTCACAAGTGATTTTTCAGACAATTTTTACGGCCAATTGTAGTCTGGCAGCTTCAAAATATAAGTTCCATATTCATTAAACTACCTAGCATAATCTACCTTCGATCTAGTTTCCGATTTCAATGCGAAAGAGCCTCAATATAGCACTAGACATACTTGCTCACCGAAAATTGACTGAAACATCGCTCGTGTGACACAGGCTTTACTTTACTAGGGCGATTTGATAGGAACACTGCAGAGAACTGTATAGCGTGTACAGTCGCGCTAATAAGTCATGTCCAAGCTATCATTATGTTTTGCTTGCTCTGTGCTGTATTAATGTCAGTCAGATATTGAATAGGGTGGGTAAGTGTAGGAACATTTATATATTTAACTCTATATGAAGAAATTAAGCTTAGCTATTGCTGATACCAATTATTAATCAAAATATACTTGGTGCCGAGACATCACTTATTAGCGGGATTGTATAGTGGCCACCAGGTGATCAAGTCCTTTATAATACTCTGGCACCTTCCCCCGTTTTCCTATTTTTTTTGTTTATAGGGGTGGATCAAGTCATACCCGTGTGTAACAAGGAATCGCTTTCTCAACCATTTTTTTACCCTCTAGCCACATCCTGCCTTGGGGAAAAAAAAAAAAAATCCTTCACATACGTTTTTGCTCATAGCACTTCAGTTTGGAAAGAACATTTAGGGGGTCACCGTTTTTTCTTTTCTTTCTCCTTTTTTCTCTTTCCCTGGCTTGTAGCCAATCGGCCCCATTCAGCCAATTGTTTTAAAAAGTTTATCCCCATCCAGGTGTCTATTTTTTCATAGCGAGCGATAGCGAGCCAGCATTGTATGGAGAAATCCGACTTCGCCGGAGACACTTCTCTATCGACAAATTTAGCTTTCTGTCAAAACAAAAATATATATATGCAAGCTCACTACCACTCGCCAGGAAAATATAGACACCTGGATGGGGGTAAACTTCTTAAAACAATTGGCTGAATGGGGCCGATTGGCTACAAGCCAAACAGAGGGAGAGAATGAAAAAAAAAAAGCGAGCTGGGCTCCCGTAACCAAATAATATTTCAAGCTCTACTTACATCCTCCTGGGTAACCACCTTCCTATATGATCCATCCAACTGTGACATGGCAATCTCTCCTTGGTCACGGTGTCCATTGGTTAGGCAGTAGAAGAGCTTTTTCTCCTTGGGGGCTACTGCAGTGCCGGTGATTTCTACATGGCGGTGTTTATAGATCAGGCTGCAGTTTCCTTTCAGTGAGCACACCTGGAGAATTAAGAATTAATAGATAAAGGAATAAAAGTCCTAAAGAATGAATTTATTAAACACAGTAAAGTTTCCTAACATACTGTACTTCTAAACAGTACCGGAAGGTTGTCAATGCGAAACTTTGGTAGTTTGAGTACAACAAGATTATGCATGAAGGGTTACAATTATATAAAGGTTTCCTCTTGCATTTATGTGTAGCAACAGAAAAAATAGCTATTGCTAGAGCACTCGCGTGAAAATTGTGAGGTCTAGGGTTCGCGTCTCGGGCCAGCCAGTGTGGTATTTGGTAGACGCCAGTGCTCTAGTGGACAGTGAGGTATAGCAATCTGTGGCAACTGTTCACTTAAGTCTCTGATACACCAAGTCACCCACCCTAGCACAGCTATTGAGCAGGGAGTGCATAGTGGTAAAAAAACTGCATCATCATCAGACTCATTAATCCCCAAGGGACTAGACAAATTAACTGCCTTCATATGTCGAGAATATTGGAACAAGTAGTGTTTTAAATATCTAGGAGGAACGTTAAGCAGGAGTGGAAGTATGGAAATAGAGGTAAAGCAGTGTGTGAAGGAAGGAAGGTTTTCATAGCAATGGGAAGTATGTGGAAGTCGAGAAATCTCTGAATGAAAGTAAAAAGTGCAATGTAACAAGGAATTGTTGTGTTAACCGTGATATATGGGGCTGAAACATGGGCTCTGAAGGAAAAGGAGAGAAGAAAGCTGGATGTTATGGAGAAGAGCTGCTTGAGGAAAATGTGTAGAGTTACTCGTAGAGACAGATTGAGGAATGAAGAGATACGTAGTAGAGTGGGGCAGCAGGAACATTTGTTAGCCAGAGTGGGCAGAAGGGTGCTGAGCTGGTATAGTCATGTTGAACGAATGGAAGATGAAAGGCTTACAAAGAGAATATGTGAGTCAGATACAAGGGGAGATAGAAGGGCAGGAAGACTCCCATTGAGATGGAGACACCAAGACAAGCTTTGGATGATAGAGGAATGACTATACATCAAGCAAGGGAAGTGATAATAAACAGGAATAGATGGAGAATGCTTGTGAATAGATGAGTGAACACGTGGTCATTTGGGGGAATGGGTCGGGCGCAAGTTGGACTAGATAATAGTCCATCAGGCGCCTGTAGACTGTTTATATGAAGTGTGCGCCTGGAAGTGTGGTGGGCGGGCTTGTGGCTTCGACTCCGCTGCAAGTCTGCCTGCCGAGATCGGAACCTCTCCGGGTGGTCGGGGGAGTGCTGGAGGGCCCTTTGTGACTCTGGTCTCCGAGTCTTCTCCTGGATGACCTAGATGTGTGTGAATTTGTATGTAGTTTTTGTGTGACAGTGTGGCAATCCCGACACTGACTTACAGAAGCGAAGCATAGACGTTGGTGGAGAAACTCGGACCAAGAGTGAGAGGGGTGGAAATTAGTTACTTAAGAAGTGCGTGCGGAGTTATAGACAGACTAATGAGGAAGTAAGGTGTGGTGTGGAGGTAGATGTGCTGGAAAGTGTGAAAAGGAACACCTTGAGATGGATCGGCCATATGGAACGTATGGGAAGCGAGAGAATGACGAAGAGGTTGTACGAGAGCGAGGTGGAAGGACAGAGGGAGAGGTAAACCGAAAGAGGTGGAAGGATGGAGTGAGGAAGTATATGGACGAAGGCGGTGCTGGTGGGTAGGAGGGATGTCGACTGACTGGGGACAGAGGTGCATGGGGGTGGTTCGTTCGTGGCAACCCCTTCGGGGATCACGGCGTCAAGCAATAGATATAGTTATAAAGCAGGGTCAGGTCACAGATGCTATAACTGAAATTGGTAAAGCTACAATACTGTACTTAATTTTGCTTCCCTTACCAAGATTGTACTATAGATATCCTTTTCAGTCCCAGTAGCTTTCTCCACCCTCTTATCCTTATCTGTCTTAGTAGGGAAGTGTTCGGCGAGGTAGATGTTGCGAGAGACTGGGTCGAAGGAGAGGCCCTGGGGATGACTTCGCCCACCCACCACCAAGGACATCGATTCTGGTACCTTCAGTATGCCCACCATACCTTGCAATTCTGAAGGTAAAGAGTCTTAGGAATATCATATATATGCAAGTAGTATAAACTAAAATATAGAAATTTATGAATAGTTTAAACAAAAACTTAATTCCTCCAAGCAGTTGTCCTAGATCAGAAGGGAGCCCTCTCTCCAGCTCACGTCACTCATTTTCCTACCACCCCACTCTCCATCGATCATGTCCTCAGCTGGCCCTCGCTTTTCATCCTCTTGCCTTACTGTTCTAATCTTTCTACTTCCATTCATTCGCTCCGTATCCAAACCACTTTCTTCTTGTAACTCTCCAATACATCCACAATTAACACCTACGGATTTTAGCTGGTCTATCTCTTCGGAATTGTAATTTAAAACTCAAAATAAACAAACCAAAACTGGGACAACACACGATAAACGCAAAGGAACTAATCAAAATCGATATGTGGAAATAACGCTTAATAAAATAAAATAACAGTCCGCCACATAGGGTGTACATCACTACATGAGCAAGTTTATCTGGTTCCCAAGCAAACTAATTGCACATAATAACAATGCACTATCATCCTGTTCAAGGAATTAGTCAGTTTGGGAAGTACAGTACGGGACGTTCTGGTAAATTTCACTAAATTCTGTATGAATTAAGAAACTACAATTTGTATCAAATTTTAGAATAAGGTAATTTACAATTTGGCAAGATATTTATAATAGTACAAAAAACATACAGCACTCACTAACTATACAGTAGTGCTATCGGGTAGGTACTATCATACAAAAAAGTATCCTTACTAAAATGACCCGCACCATTTAGACTCAATGGACGAAGTAATATGGAAACTATTGTTTGAGCTCGAATCGTACCCCACTTTATGAAACTCAACGTTCATGAGAGTAAGGATAATTGTTTGTATGGTAGTACCTGTAAGCATAGCATGCCTCAAGTGACTTACCAATTACTACCCTACAAATAACCTACATTTATCGTACAAATAAACTAATTTCTTCTTGGCTAGCTTACTTCCACTACTTATGCTGGACATGCTCCTTTCTTCAATACAATGACATCTTTCCTATTCAGGCTATTGTTCGATAGGACTGAGTAAAAACGTTTCCTAGCTTTAACCAGTTTGAATTATAAATGCCCATCAGAAGACAAATAATATCAATCTAGTTTTAAACTTACTGTCAGAGAAGATAATAGTTTCCGTGTGCGGGTTGAAGACTATAGAATCCATAGACACATAAGACACCTTGGCAGATTTCTGGGTGATATGGAAGGTGTGGCTTATGTTCATCAGGCCTTCAGATCCATACAGTAAGGTCCATTCTTCACCTTCTGCAATAGGACAAGTATAAATAAACCGATATCATCCAAAAGTTCCCTAGTGTGATTTTGAGTAACTGGTACTTTGACCCCATTAATGTACTGTATATACTTTGTTTACTATTACATTATGTTTATTAATTCATGATTATAATCAAAGATATCAACAGCTGCCCACTGAGTTCACTTTAGCATTCCTATATAAATAGTTCCCCCACAACCACTGCACATAATGCTACCCTATAGTCTATTCGCTGTAAGTGGCCGAGAAATCATGACTTCTAACCTCTAACTTAACAACGACTAAAGTAATCAAGCTAACATTTCTACCACTTGGGAAGAGTCCGTCTAGGATTACATGTGGAAATTCACAGCCAATTTGCTCCAGCCCTTTTTTGAGTTACAGAGGATAGGTAATGATTTCTCGTCTACTTACAGCGAATAGACTATAGTACAGCCAAAGTATTGAATCACACCATACTTACCATTTCTCTTACAGGTAGTATGATCATTGAGGAGAGAGTACCCTTCCATACACTTGCAGGCATAGCTTCCAGGAGTCTCCACACAGAGTTGGCTGCACAGACTGTCGTCATTACAATCCTCCACATCCTAAGACAAAACAGAATTACACACTTACATGGATTTATTGTATAGCATAAGATTAAATCAGGATTTTATAACCTTGCAATGCATCCATACATTAATTGGTAAACTTTATAACACTAAATACATAACATTAGAAGATTCTTCTATACATGAAAACATTAAAAATTAATTTCATCAATTAGCAGCCCTCCATGCTGTTCAGTCTCCTTCTTCAGTCATAAAAAAAAAAAAATTACTTTAAGCCAGAATCACACTACAGTAGTACTTTAAGCCAGAATCACACTACAGTAGTACTTTAAGCCAGAATGACACTACAGTAGTACTTTAAGCCAGAATCACACTACAGTAGTACTTTAAGCCAGAATCACACTACAGTAGTACTTTAAGCTAGAATCACACTACAGTAGTACTTTTTCTCTTAACGTTTATCAGCAAGTTGGGTTTGACAGCATTGAACATATTTTCAATGCATATATAGTTATTTACATACAAATGTACCAGACAGGTACAGTAGTTACATTTGGTTCGAGTGTGTACCCTTGTGGACAAACTTAGTCGAGGCCACATTGTCTCCTGGTTCATGTTGCCACTCTCAATAAGGCAAGAGAAGGAACCGACAAGGAAAAAAAAAGAAAAGAAAAGGCAAAATAATGAGTAGAAACAAAAAAATAAAGAAAACAAATACGGAAGGAGTCTAGAAAGAAAGGGACCAACATTATAGAATAGAAAGTGAATAGGTATACCTGACAAGCTCCATTTGGTGCGAGAGTATAGCCTACGTGGCAGGAGCAGACTGGACCCTGTGGTGTTTTATGACAGATGTGTTGACACCCTCCATTAAGGCGGCATGAAGATTCTGGAAGGGAAGAAAGGTTAACCCAAAAACAGCGAAGCCTATTTTTTTAAAAGTACCCGCCATGCGAAGATATTTGGTTCAATTTTGACGAAAATTATAATATTTACCATATATATCATTATTACTTATCCATATGCACCTATTTTACTTTTAATATGAACATATGAACATTTAAGAGCAATGAAAGATGTAGGAATAGCATTTGGGGTTGAACAAATTTATTATTGCCGCCCGGTTGTATCAAGAGCCGAGACTCCGGGCGGGGAATATCCTCCCTCTCCGACCTCCAGTGCGAGACCGAGTGCTTGCAATAGAAGTCTGTGTTGCAAGGATCTCTTGCTGCCTCGCACGTCGTGTTAATACCGCACAAGGGAAATTAGTGCGGAAAATTAACCGATAAAAGGGGGAAGAGAAAAAATGGCGGATAATTGAAAAAAAAAAAAGGGGAAAGCGAGGGTTGGGATACATATGGAGGAGTGGTAGAAAGTAATGGAGGGGAATTATCTCATATTGCTTTATTTTGAGTGCCACTGGAGTTTTGATTTTTGTATGCGCTGGCTCTATAGAGGATGCTCGCATTCCACCACTATTCAAAGGTTAAGGCAACTTATGCATATGTAGAATACCTCAAACTCACACTAGAAGTCTACAGGAACACACCATTTTAGAAACTATAATAGTAAGGGTTCATGGTAAATACGAGTCCAGGTTAGCTATGTGATCGATCACTGAAGGGGAAAGAAAATCACCCCTGATTACAAGTGTCTGGCAGCTAGAACATCAGGTTCAATATAATGGACCAGTTGCGAGTTTTGGTCTAGAAGGAAGTTGGAGCTGTGGCAATCGATATTTAGTAGAATTATCTGCTAAAATACAGTTATAATGCATTTATAAATACAGTTATAATGCATTTATAAATACAGTTATAATGCATTTATAAATACAGTTATAATGCATTTATAAATACAGTTATAATGCATTTATAAATACAGTTATAATGCATTTATAAATACAGTTATAATGCATTTATAAATACAGTTATAATGCATTTATAAATACAGTTATAATGCATTTATAAATAGTTATAATGCATTTATAAATACATAAAACCAAATTGATCATACCATATTTTATCCATCAGAAACTCGCATTATTATTCCATTTCTCGTTGATATCTATGTTCACAGCTCCAACTTCCTTATAGCCTGAAACTCGCAAGTGGTCAATTGCTAATAGTTTCGACTCTTGCCAGGTTGGATTGTAAAACCGCTATTATATCCGGTGAATTATAATAGCTTGTAATCATAAATATGAGTCTAGGTTAGCTCCAAGATTATGTTTTATAATACATGCACTTCAAGGACTTCCACAGGCCACAGCGTATTTTGTCTATGCAATGCCACAGGTCTTAGCATGGTCAGTAGCGCTTCTGACTGCCGATTGATTAAATGCTGTGCCATTGATAGACTGCAAGAGTTTGGGCAGCCCTCTCTAGCGATTCATGGCAAATATCCAGTTAAAGGTCCCTGTAACAGGGGAAAGCCTGGGCCCTGTTAATCAAGGGAGTACACAGCGTTAAAAACTTCAATTGAGCTATAAAGTCAAACTTTCAAAACTCAAAAATTCATAATTTCATATAAGGTTATACAGTAAAACCCCGCTGATCCAGAAACCCAAGACTTCTGGACAAGCATACGGTTTCGGACATTTTATCCAGCCATTTGGACTAGTCTGGTTGGCTTGGGGAAAAAAAGGCATCTAGTTCGGACAGCAAAACTTAATTTCGGACATAATCCCAAGCCAATCGGACTAGTCTGGCTGGCTGAAACAAAAATGCACCGAATACGGACCGTGCGGCATTGTGGGAACCGGATATTGGGTACCGAGGAATTGTCCTAGAACAAGGTTACACCATTCTATTAGTATGCGGAGATCCAATTAGTACAAGATTGATAAAAAATAAATAAAATACTGTAGAGATCTAGAAATTTCAATATATATATATATATCTGAACGATCATACTTTGACACTATAGATTTATCGAGGCAATAAATTTGTGCAGGGCAGGATTTCTTCAAATTTCAAGCAATAATTGAGAAACTATGCATGAATGGCAGTTTACCCTAAATGTGATTACTTACTACAGATACTGCTTTCGTCAGATTTGTCCAAACAATTGTGCTCTCCATCACAGACCAGTTCCATGGACACGCACTTCCCATCAGCACACTGATAATCCTCACCACACACTCCTGTAATTACAACATCACTATTATAAAGCCTATTATGATTATACAAGAGATTAAGAGGAAAGTGAACTGTAAAAGAAGGGCAGGTGATAGGTGGAGAGCCAAAATATTAGCCATAATGGTCATTTGCTCACTCTTATTTGTTCCTGGGAAACTCTAAAGCAAGGCCATGGTAGAAATGCCAAGGCTATTCTATCCAGACATGCTCCTACTGTCCGTGCCACATTCCTCCTTCCCTTTCATTACGTTAAAAGGTTTCTTAAGATAAGTTTCTTTCCTCTCCCATACTCCTCGGGGGTAGGGGGGATAATAAATCTGGGCCACCGTTCATCCTATTTGGTCCATTTCAGCCTCATGCTAGCTACTGGACACCAAATCTAGTCTCTGGAATGGCTACTCTTGCCCTGAATGGTTGCCTTGGGGCATTTGGAGTGGTTCCATGCTTGCATGAAACCGGAGTCTTATAAGTAACTTTAGCCCCTATCATATCTGTATGTAAATGGAAGTGTGTATAAATGGAGACAGACAGACAAACCGATCTATACAGTATACCATTGGTCGTCTACCACTAACAGCGGTTTCACTAACTATTGTATTTCCATGCAACTTTCGGCTTAGTCTTCATACATTATCAAATTACCTCTAAATACTTTGTATCCACTCAACCACTATATTCAATGCCAAAAGTTTTCTTTTCTCTTCCTTCTCCTGAAGACTATCCATTGCCAGAAGCATTGATCTCAATGAGGTGGTCATTAACCCATACAGCCCCAGCTCATTTATTATTGAATGGCACTCTGAACCCAATTTTATTTTGCTGAAAACACATGGGATGGATGAGAAATGAAGGAAAACTAACAAAACCACTCTCCAAGGTCATTTTGGAGTCAGAGGGGGGGGGGGGTGTCACCACTACCACTGGGTGCCATGCGCCTCTCCTAAAGTCCCACGACTGCAGCAGACAGCGGAGCGAGTGATTTAAGATGCCTCCAGTTTTCGAGCGAGACTATTTGCACTACCCGAGCATCATGTGTGCCTCCACAGTTCGTAAAATAATATGCATCACTGAATGTCATTGTAAGTGTACTAACAGCGTTACAAGTGCGTTAAGTCCAGGGTTGTAAATGCCGGTGAGTGGCAAGCCTCGCGCACATGCTGGTTGCCATGGTGACCGTCTGCCATCTTGCTCCCGGACAATAACAAAACGCAAAGACAAACTTACAAACAGCCTGCGTCCACCGCACGACTCTCGCTCTGTGTGCCTCCACAAAGCTTAAAATAACAAGAATTATCACTGAAAGTCATTGAGAGTGTTGGTAGAGTTATAAAGTGTGCATAGTCCAGTCTTTACAGTACAAAGCCTGGAGCATCCTGGTGACAGCCGGCCTTAACCTAAGACGTGCGCATGGGGGTGATGAGACTCCACACGCCTGTGCGCACGTATTTGAGCTGTTCCCATCACTAACATAGTTATTTTACCATAAATAGCATTAATACTTATCCATATGCGCCTATTTTATATTGATTATAAAGGCATTTACCTGTTACAGCAATAAAACTAGTGGAAACAGCGTTTGAATGGTCAAAATCGGGGATACAGGCCGGGAGTTACATAATGTATGGCTGAGGCAACCTCCCTCCCCTCCTCTTGTCTGGAGAGACACAGTTACGGAATAGTCTCTCTCGCTCTTTCCCACGCTTGGTAACCGTGATGACAACGCCCTGCTACCAACTCGCTAATGTTAGCACTAAAATAGACCACAGAATAAGGGAATAACAGGGAAAATAGGTGATAACTGAAGGAGGGGAGGGAAGTGGGGAAGGAGGGGATGTGGAAGAGTGATATTTGGCATGGCCCAGGAGCAAAAAAAAAAAAAAAAAAAAAAAAATAGTTTTTTTGGGGTGTTTTAAATGGATATTTTTAGGCCCAGGATTTTAAGACTCTTCCCGCACTTGCCGGGTTAATAAAAAATGTACGAATGCACGCTACACCACCCCACCACAACTCTTGGCTAAGCTTCATGGCTAGCTTACTTTAACTTTCACTTTTCCACTGTTACTGCATAATATTTTGGTTACAATTATCGTATTGAGATAATAATCTAAGTGACGGTGACCGTCACTTAGATTATTCAATAATTTATAGGCAGCTTTTAAGTATTGTTGTTGTTCCCCAGGCTGTCTGACCGAACTGTCCCAAAGTCCCGAGCAAGGCCAAGGCCTTAACTGAGCGCCCTGGCAGAACCCTCCCTGCTTACAGTACCACTAAGAAAGCCCAGGTGACCAAAGCCGCTCCCAGGCGAAGAGGGTGCGGAAATGCCCGGGACACCAAAGCCCCACCCAAGGCCCTGCGCCCCTCCGCAATTAACCACTTGCAAGTTTCGGGCTATAAGGAAGTTGAAGCCAAAAACTTTGATATAGGCCTAGGACAATAATGCAATAATAATAATGCAAGTTTCTGATGGATAGAGAGTATGATTAATTTAATGAGTTTATTAATGAACTACAACCAAATTTTCGCTGGCAATTCTGCTAAATATCTATGTATAAAAACTCAAACTTCCTTATAGTCTGAAACTCGCAAGTGGTCAATTATGAAGGGAAAATTGAGGGGCAAAGGACAAATTTGACGCTCTGGCTCCCAATCTGCCAACCTCTATGGTTGGCAATAGGGAGGTCAATCCACAAAAGAGACGCCGTCACTCGAGATCTAGAAATTATACAAGTAAACGGAACAGTTCGAGTAAACTATGTGTATGGCAGAGATCGCTCAGCTCTCACTCGGATAGAACAGCCCATTACCTCCCCTATTTCAACTCCTTTAGGGGTTGGGCACCCGCCAATGTGGAGTAAACTGATATGAGGCAGGGTGGTATATAGATACCATGCTCCATTATAAGCCACTTATCTTTTACAGTATTTTTTCCTCTATAGGGAAAAAGAGGTTAACTATGAAACGCTTAAAAATTGCCCGACATTGAAAAGAAAATTATGCAGTATGGAGGCCATTCATTATGCAGTATGGAGGCCATTCATTTTTTAAAACATTTACTGTAGTCTAATTTTTTTATTATGATCTGTACCGGTCTGTCCAGAGTGGGGTTTGGCATCCTGTACCCAACCTTAGCCATTTCTGCCTGTTTTGTCCTGTACTTTTTTTCCTACTTCAGGGGCAGGAGGCTAGGAATCCTCCTACCCTTGTAAAATTTAACTACTAGAAGAGGCAGAAAGGGGCGAGGGAACACTAAAGTGGTTCCGGACCCTAAGAATTATAACTTTAAATGTACTGTAGTTTCAGTTAGAGCTCTGTCGAGTCTGCCATCCCCAGCTATGGGGCATGTGCCTTGGTATATACATACATACAGTACATATATACCTACCAGTTATTTTCTTGGTGTTTGCGAGGCAGTGAGCATATCCATTCTCGTCAGACCCATCCTTACAGTCACTATCCCCATCACACACAAGGCTGAGGGAAAACAACTAAATCAACCAAGTTTAAAAAAAGAATATATATATATATATATATATATATATATATATATATATATATATATATATATATATATATATATATATATATATATATATATATATATATATATTGCATCAAGAAAATATTTTCATTAACTACTTAAAGTGTTTCAACATAATCTAGAAAATTGTAAAGTATTAAAAATACATTAGACCACAGGTTATACAAACAGATGGAATTGTACAGATACAGTACACCAATAATAACTTAAAAATACTATCCAACAACTGCTAACTTACTCGGGTGGGATACACTTCAACGAGGTACGACACCGGAAGTAAGATGTTGGGCAATGGTCACAGTCAACTTCATCCTCTTCCAAGGGACAGTCTGCACGGCCATCACACCTGCTGTTGTAAGGGATACATAGACCCTCCGGCTTCGAGGCATTAACAGCACAAGGAATCTCGTTTCTAGGACAACTGGCTGGTGTGGGGATGCGCGGTTCAGAGGGGCACAAAGGTACTGCTTCATCCCTCCCGTCATCGCAGTCTTGTTGGCCGTCGCAGGTGCTAGTCAGGGTAATACAGTTCCGGTCGCCGCAGGAAAACTGGTCAGTTCTACAAGATATGGTGCAGTTTTGTTCATCTGAGCCATCATCACAGTCCAAGTCTCCATCACAAAGCCATGCTTTCGACAAGCACTTTCCATCACCACAGTAAAATTCTGAGGATTTGCAATTTGGACAGTCCTGCTCGTCTGATTTATCCTGGCAGTCATAGCTATTATCGCACTTGAAGCTGAGAGGAATGCACTGACCTGAGTTACATTTCCACTGATAACCAGTACAACTCTTTTTCTTACAGTCGGCTTCATCAGATCCATCGTCACAGTTGTTAATACCATCACAATGATCTGCTATAGTGATACAAGCGCCGGATTTACACAGAAAGTCTTTCTCTCCATCACATTTTTGGGTACAATTCTCTTCATCAGAACCATCGTCACAATCTGGGGATCTATCACACCTGGAATATATACCACTAATTAACTTTACCAAATTTAATCAGAGGATGCCTAATTAAGTTTCATTGGTGACAGGTCAACTCAACCAGTAGACCATTTCAACCAGTAGACCATTTCAACCAGTAGCTCTCAACCAGTACCAAATCAACCAATACGGTTTGGTTAGGTTAGTACTATATTTTGGCACTGGTTGAGAGCTACTGGTTGAAATGGTCTACTGGTTGAGAGGACATGGAACCGGTTTCATTCTCATTACCTTGAGACAATATTAAGCTTAGTGAGAACCTGGAAATTTGAAAGGGTAACTTCCTTATTAATTTAACACTTTAATTTGTAATCGGGTGGCTGGAACTAGTTTGCCTTGGTCGGCAACCCATCTAGGCCTTTTAAAAATCCGGATGGATGAGACTCATCAGCCTTGGTCGTCAACCTGTCTAGGGGAGTAAACTTTATTCAAATCGGTACTGCTTACATAAGGGTGAAGCAGGTTAATGGATGGACTAGCCGAACACCACTGTACAAAAATAGTGTCAAAAAGATACATAGAGGGCCTCAGGGTCGGACGGGTCCTAAATTGAGTGGTCAACCCTGAAAGTCCATCAGTAATCTGGCATGGGTTGTCCCTCTTACAGGGGATAGTTCCACTTGGGGGCCTTCTGTGTATGGCCACCCTCATTAAGGGGAGTAAGGCGTCCAGCAATAGATAGATTTGCAAGTTTCATGACTGCTGTTGTAGTTTTTGTTCCCTAGACTGCCTGGCCACAGCCCTGAATCCCTAAGGAAGGCCATGGCCACGATCAGGCTTTCCCACAGGGCTCTCAATGAGTGTAGATTATGTAGTTAGTGATTGTGTGGAATGCAGTCTTCTATGATGTGTTTAAATGGTATGGGGTGCCGGGTTACATCCTGGGCAGGTGTTGTCTACTACAACCACAGTATACAAACAATACATAAAATCAGTGATGGAATATGCAAGTCCTGCCTGGGCTTCTAACCTAGCTGAAACACATCACAGGACCTTGCAGGCTATTCAAAACAAAGCCCTAAAAATCAGCACAGGCTGCACAGCTACTACACCCACAGATCACCAACATCAAGAAACCAAAGTCCTCAAAGTCAAAGACCACCTGGACACGAGAGGCACTCAATTCCTGGCTGCAGCCTCCACAAATCAGGACCACCCACTACACTACATGGAAACACCCACAGACACCAAGGAATATCAAAACACCCAACACACTGTATCACACACAAATACGGTCATCACTCCCTCCCAGCCCACCCCAAACTAGCTTCAAGAGGCACATCCATACTTATATCGCTTGCCATTCCATCCAATCACTCTAGACTACACGCAGCTGCAGGGACGACCTCCCAAAATCCATCCTTCTGAATCCTCCCTTCCTCGTGAGGACAGAGTCCACCTGGCCAAGCCGAGATGTGGGCACCATCTAGCTCTTCTAAGAGACTGGATAACTCAGTCGTCGACACCTGCCCAGGATGCAACACGGCACCCCATACTATTAACCCCTTCACGCTTTTTTGACTCCGAGGTTGCCAGATTAGCAATAAGAAAGTTTTCTCACTCCTATAATTACCTCTCCAAAATTAGTTTTCTGCCCACAGCCAACTCAAAGACTTCAGAGGTTGAAGTAACTAAACTAAAGGTTTATAAATACCCCTAATGGTAACAAAGGTTTTAAAGTATCCCCAATAGGCTCAAAATCCTGTCATGTGCGTGAAAAGATTAAACACATCATAGAAGACTGCATTCTACACAATCACTTATGCCAACAATATAATCTACACTCCTAGAAAGCCCTGTGGGAAAGCCCGATCGTGGCCATGGCCTTCCTTAGGGAATCGGGGATGTTTGGCCAGGCAGCTTAGGGAACGACAACTAGTGATGTACAGTCTATGTAGTGATTGTGTGTTTTTCAAAATTAAGTTTTTTATTCTTCATATGGTGACGTTCCAGTTTGGTTTTATTTATTTTGCAAGTTTTACATCACAATAAATGTAGATTAGCCATTTTTAACGAAGTGGTCCAATATATACAGTATACAGGTATAAACAAAATTCAATTAAAGAGTAGTTTGAGTAACTAGTCTAACACATTTACACATGACATTCCAACATTAAATTTCTCAATTTTGTGGATATTTTATTATTTTTTAAAGATTTTGTACTATTAGGTTAGTCAATCGTATAGAGCTTACCTCCATTTAAGCGGGATGCACTTCTGGTTTGAGACACAAGTAAAGAAGTGGTCAGCACACACTGCACTGCTGCAAGTCACACCATCCAGGGTCAAGCGAGAACCGAACTCGCACATGCACACCTGACAAAAATATTTTAGTATAGAAGATGCCATATTTTATTGTCAGAAGTACATTACCAGTTCTCCAAGTCAGCAGATTCAATAACCCTCAAATTACAACACTTTTGAAAAAAGAAAAGAAAAAGAGACTTCAGCAATAAGCCGAGTGATAGTTTTGATCCCCGTAGGTGTGACGCATGCGCTAGGTCACCATGACAATATACCGTACATGCATAGTGAACAAAGAATGGAGCTTAAGTGGTACAGTACAGGAAATGCCATGCCTACAAGCTGATGATGCTCATTTTGACTATGTGTGAAATTCAGAGAGTGGTCACAGTCACAAGTTGTGAATAAAAGAAGTTAAATGTCAAAGTACAAGAATGGAGGGTAATGGTGTTTGAGAAGAGAATGCATGAAACTGTGGACTTGCTCTGGGCATTGAAGTGGTTGAGTGTATGAAGAGAATTATGTCTAGGTGGTTCGGCCACTTTCAAAGAATGCAGAATAGGAAAAAGCCAAGATAGACACAGGGGGTGTCTGAGATTATGATTATTATTACAGTACATATCACAGTATCATAAGCTCATGAAACTAAGCCAACTAAGGGCTTGTTTAAAAAAAAATCCTATACAAACAGCCTGGAGAGGGAACCCTGTTTAGGAATGTTCACTTTCCTACTTCACTCCTATGCATTACTATGCCAATAGAACTTATTGCCTATCTTTTTTTCCCCTCAATCCATAGGTCTGTGACACCTGCCAAAATAAATCCATTGACACTGTCATAAGTTTTTTTCCAAGTCTAAGTGACAACTGAGGCAGTTTTTAAAAGAGCCACCATTAAATTACATTACAATTAGATTATAAAACATTAGCGGTGGTAGGCTGGATCTATCAGAGGGAGGGTTGGTGTCTTCTACTTCCCATGGCCAGTTCTGTGCTTACTTTCCTGAGAGTGGAGAAGGTAGTGGAGTTATAATGGGGTGCCCCATGGTTCCCTAGCGTCTTACTCTCACAGCCCACTGGCGCAAGTTGGCCTTTCTGGCATAGGGATGCAGAGACCTCACCACCTGCCACTTCGGTGGTGCCGTCAGCCTCTGTAGCAGTTCCGTTAATTTCTTGCTACTGCCTCATTGCAGCACAGTTAAGGCGGTTGTGGTACGAATTCGCCAGGTGCAAGTGCTTCAGGGGAACTTTGTTGAGTCTGTTGCGAGTGTCAGTTGCTTTGGAAATATGTGAAGCCGAAGCATTTAGTCAAACTGAATAAATGTGGAAAGTTTCATTAATATGTGATTATCTTATTTGGGTCAGTTTTGTAAGTGTCGTCCATGATCACTTATATTGCTCAAAGTTCGAGACAGTTAATAATCTATATTTTATAGTTTAATGATTTTGGCGGGAAAAAAGGAAAATATAAAATATCGGTTTGACGATTAATCTGGCAGTCTACGTGTAGCAATCTGAAGTCTAGTACCTCTCATTATCAGTGGAAATGGCTTTCTAGTTATATCTATTTAAATTATGGGAGTTTAATAATTTGTTGTTAACTTTCAGATATTTTCCTAGCCGACCCTCATGTGTTCCTGCTTTAGTTTCTTAATGTTCGTCAACTAAAGCCACTTCCAAACATTAAATGTACATAGTTATATCTAACTGGTTAAGGTTATCGTAAGTAAGATAATGGTTGTATTGTTGGCGTTTCTTCTTATTTGTGTATTTTCTATTATACATAGTGTAAATATTAATTTGAGATTTCATTAAATTAAATAATTTTTCTTTGTTTCGGTTTCCTCTCCACAACTGAATTGTACATATATTTAATAATCTATTGATTTTAATTCCCTTGGTTCGTAACAGATAAAATTTTTGTTTAAATTGTTTTTCAAAGTTTTCTCCTTTTGTGCGTAAACGTTTGACAAGTGCGTGTGTGTGTGTGTATGTGTGTGTGTGTGTGTGTGTGTGTGTGTGGGGGGGGGGGGGGGGGGGGGTGTCATAAGTTCCAGTTGTGGGTTGAAACCAAACCAAAATTGTATAATTTGTTAAAGTATTTTTTTTTTTAAAGTTAATTTTATGCTTTATTTTTCAATATAATTTCCCTCTTCAATATGTTCTCTTTACCAACATTCATTGAGAACCCATCCATTGAAAATCTTTGTCAAGGGCAGTTGCATAAGGCAGATTGGATAAAAGTCTCAAAACCTTTTAACATACCCTATCAATCAGGCCAGAACAAAATCAACCATTCAAAATGCGGTTCTTCGGGAACTAGTGAGAGAAGGTCCTTCCTGAGGAATCTCTTAGGTTATGTGTAGCTATTTCATGTGGTAATGTAGAATTACGTAAGCTTGAGATGGAACATTAAATTAGAATGCAGGAATACGAGTTAACTAAGAAGAAATAAGAGTTAACCTTAGAAGAGAAAAGGAAAACCTTAGATTTACGAATGAAGGTAGAAACTATGGTAAACGACTCTGGCAAGGAAGACAGGGACCACACTGGATTTTATATTACTAAGCACTTGCGTTCAGTGCCCCAGTTTGACGAGGACGATCCAGAAGAATTCTTTCAACAATTTGAGAAGGTAGCTCATCCCTTTAAATGGCCTAGAGATTCTTGGGTAGCTATGATCCAAACGGTGTTCAAAGGTGTTGCTAGGTCAGCTTTTTTTTCTTCATCCGCTACAGATTGTGAGGATTATGAAAAGGTTAAAACTGCCATTTTGAAAATGTAGGAGTTGGTTCCAGAACACTATAGTTAAATTTCGAAATCTGAAGAAAGCAGACTCCCAGTCATATCTCGAGTACATGCATAAACTTTGTAAAATGTTTGGAAGGTGGATAAACAGTAGCAGAGTAGAATCATATGAGGAACTGGTAGAGCTGATAGTACTAGAACCGTTTAAGATAACCCTCCCAGAGATATTCAGTGTTACTTAGAAGAGAGGTAACAGAGGTGCAGCGTGCTGCAGCTTTAGCAGACATCTATGCATTGACTCATAAGAATTTTAAGATAACTCTTGTAAATAGGGACAGGGATGGCAAGCCGGAAAAAAACGAAAAACAGAAGTCTCCCAAGATTGAGCGTAGGAGTCCATTTATTTGTTTTTATTGCAAAGAGAGTGGTAATTTTATTGCAAATTGTCCTAAGCTAAAGGAAAAGAAGGAAGACTTGGTGCTTTCGTTTGTACAGGTGAAATTAGACTGTAAATCAGTGCACTCTAATGTAAAGGAAGATTTGCTTGAACCCTTTAAGTCTGATGGGACTTCATAAATTAAAGAGTCAAGTGATGATCAGTACCCTATTAGGATCTTACGTGACACTGCTGGAGATCAAAGCCTTTTGTTGAAGAGTGCGGTTCCTGATGTGGAAAGTTCTATACTGGTGAGCATGTAGTGATAGGAGTAGGGGGTACAGTCACACTTCCTTTGTGCAAGTTTTATTTGAGGAGCAACTTGGTGACTGGGTGTTGATGACTGCCGGTACCAGGTGTCTCCTTGTTATGTAATGACATTGCGGGTGATCTAGCACTTCCTAATCCCATTGTAACTACGACTCCTACCGTGGTAAATTACTCTAAAGCAATTGAAGAAAGCTGCCCTGGTTTGTTTCCGGTTTGAGCAATCACCCGAAGTATGACTTAAAAGAGTTAGTGAGCAAAATCTTCGAGGTGACTGTCCTTATCAGTGTTAACAAGGATGAAGTAATCAGCGATTACTTGGGGTTAAACTTTTTGTTCAACTCAGAGGGTACATCTAACAAGATTACCCCGTTCATCGCCGAGACGGACATTGTATGTAATAATGATCATTTAAAGCAAGTGCCTATAAGTAGGGATAGGCGGATAGTAGAACAGGACTGAATTACCAGAGTTGCAAGAGTTCAGCAGTAAGCTCAGAGGAAGCAAATTATTTACCAGTTTGCTACTACTTAGACTCTGGTCTGTTGATGAGAAAGTTTAGACCTCCTTGTGTCCCTATGGATGAAGATTGGCATGTAGTTAGACAGGAATTACTTGAGGAAGAGAAGATAGTGTGTGCTGAGAGTATCCAGGAACCTGCAGCACAAGAGAATGACTTCCCAGTGGAGGTACCTATCAAATTGTGCAATTCTCAAATTCTAGCCGATCCATATTCTCAAGTGTCTCATCTTTCTCAGCAACAGGCCCAAGACAGAGGGTGCTAGAAGACTTCCAAAACCTATTTAAGGATGTACCGCAGGCCTGCAATCTGGTCAAGCACGAGGCGACTCCAATCAAGCAGATGCCTTACAGAGTGAGCCCAGTGAAGAGGAAGGCTCTCCAGGAGGAGGTGGACTATCTTCTACGTCATGACCTGGTGGAGCCAAGCGACAGTGACTGGGCATCGCTATACGTGTTGGTGCCCAAGTCTGATGGCTCTTATCGCATGTGCACCGACTATTAGACAGGTGAATGATGCAACCAGAGCCGACTCCTTTCCCCTCCCATGGATTGAAGACATCTTTGACAGCATGGGACAGACTGTTACCAAATTAGACTTTATGAAGGGATACTACAAAGTGAGACTGGTGGAGGAATCCAAGAGTGACCGCCTTTGTTACCCCTGATGGACTTTGGCAGTATAAAGTTCTTCCATTCGGACTTTGTAGTGCCCCTGGAACATTCCAAAGAGCCATGAATAAGGTGACTTCGGGGCTAACTGGTGTCTAAGCTTACCTGGATGACCTGATTGTGACTGGAGAAACCTGGGAGACACCTTGAGACTTCGCGATCTCTTCACCCGCCGGTCTGATTATCACTTTATTGTTAACCTAGCCAAGAGCGAGTTTGGTCATGCTAATCTTGTCTACCTCAGCCACGTGGTAGGCCAGGGGAAGGTAACTCCAGTTGATGCCAAGGTTGATGCCACCTACGACTACCACCTCCAACCGAAAGGAAAGCTTTGCGTAGATTCTTAGGCATGGCGGGTTTCTATCGACGGTTCTGTAAATATTTTGCTCAAGTATCTGCTTCTTTAACCCAGCATGTGCGGGAAGACTCTTATGAGTTTTACTGGGCGACTGCGGGAAGACTTATGATCCTAGGCCTAAAAAAAAAAACATTTAAAACACCCCAGTAGCACTATTTTTTTTTTTTTTTTTTGCCCCTCAGCCATGCCACATATCACTCTTCCACATCCCCTCTTTACGCATATGGATAAGTATTTATGATATTTATGGTAAAATAAAGATTTTAGTGATGGAAACAGTGAAATAGGTCCGCACCAGGGCATGGTGTTCACTACATACAGTGCGCACTGCTTAGGTTAACAGACTTAGTAAGCCCCAAGAGGAAGTTTGTATGGACAAAGGAATGTCAGCAATCATTTGAAAGGATAAAACAATTGCTGACCTCTAGTTCTGTATTAATGGTTCCCGATTTCAGTAAATCCTTTGTGGTTCAAGTTGATGCCTGTGATGTAGGGGTGGGTGCCGTGTTATTACAATATGATTCAGATGGTATACTGCATCCCGTATGTTTCCGCAGTGAGAAATTGAAATCACATCAAAAGTTATTCCACCATTGAGAAGGAAGCCTTAGCAATTTTTGTTGGATTTAGAGAAGTTTAATGTATATGCTGATGGGTCCCATGACAAGGTTGAAGTATTCTCCGATCATAATCCTCTGCAGTTTGTTCAGAAAATTAAAAATAATAATCAAAGACTCCTTAGGTGGTCCCTTGCTCTGCAGCCCTTCAACATTGAAGTTAAACACCTCAAAGGAAAGGATAACTTTATAGCGGACACGCTCTTAATTTATAAAAGTTTCTTCATATAAATTCATAAACTTTTAAGCTAAGGGGGGAGAAGTTACAAGTGTCAGTTGCTTTGGAAATATGTGAAGCCGAGCATTTAGTCAAACCGAATAAATGTGGAAAGTTTCATTAATATGCGATTATCTGGTTTGGTTCAGTTTTTTTAAAGTGTCGTCCATGATCACTTATATTGCTCAAAGTTCAAGACAGACTTACTAATCTAGATTTTATAGTTTAACACCTTAAGAGCGGGTGGTGGAGTATATTTCACTGTGCCGCTCAGCGTTTTTTTTTTTACCATAAATAGGGTAGTTTCTGTGCTCTTTTTCATGCATAAACAAGACCCAGAGCGTAATACAAGTGTGTATCCCTGAAAGGGCGTAAATTGAGCTTTCCAAAGACACCCAAACTATCCTTCTACGATCACTGGTTGTCTTGCAACGATCGTGCAACCGAAGGGCAAAATCGGTAAAATACGGTAATTTCTTTATATAATTACGTATGTAGCGAGGGTGGATGTAAGTGGAGTAAATCTCAGTTGGTCCACGGCGGCCGTGGCGAGCGGTCATGAGGTAACCCATGCTCCTCCAGTCACTCTTCTCTCTCTCAGAGCCAATATTGTGCCAAAATTGCACTCTGACTTAAGTCGGGCCCCGTCACATAGTCCAAATTTTTCGATATGGACTTAAGTCGGGCCCCGATAGACAAGGGTTAAGGATTTTGGCGGGAAAAAAAGGAAACTATAAAATATCGGTTTGACGATTAATCTGGCAGTCTACGTGTAGCAGTCTGAAGTCTAGTACCTCTCATTATCACATTATCAGTGGAAATGGCTTTCTAGTTATATCTATTTATCTATTTTAATTATGAGTTTAATTTGTTGAGTTAACTTAATCAGATATTTTCCTAGCTGACCCTCATGTGTTTCTGCTTTAGTTTCTTAACCCAAGACGTGCGCATGGGGGGTTTGAGACCCCACACGCCTGTGCGCACGTATTTGAGCTGTTCCCATCACTAACAGTTATTTTACCATAAATAGCATTAATACTTATCCATATGCGCCTATTTTAAGTTTATTATAAAGGTATTAACCTTGGAGGAGTGCTATTTGGAATGGCCCAGGGGCAAAACAAAAAAAAAGTTAGTTTTTTTGGGGTGTTTTAAATGGATTTATTTTAGCCCAGGATCTTAAGTCTTCCAGCACTTGCCGGGTTAATGTTCAAGTCAACTAAAGCCACTTCCAAACATTAAATGTGCATAGTTATATCTAACTGGTGAAGGTTATCTAAGTAAGATAATGGTTGTATTGTTGGCGTTTCCTCTTATGTGTATTTTCTATTATCTATTATTGTACATAGTGTAAATATTAATTTGGTATTTCATTAAATTGTTTTTGTTTCGGTTTCTTCTCCACAAATGAATTGCACAAATATTTAAGAATCGATTGACTATTTTAATTCCCTTGGTTCGTAACAGTCTTGCTGAGAGACTGTTAGTGCTATACCAACATCAGCCATTGATATGATGGGGCGGTGTTTGTGACAAGTCTACTGTACTAGAGTGAAAGAACTGAAACCACGCTCTCTGTGGATGAAGCGGTATTTAAACTTTTATGTATTAGTAGTATTGGAGATAATTGTGTGGGATACACTACAGTAATAAGGATTAATAATCTAAGACTTATTTCTATTGGCAACACAGACCTTCTTATTGTTGTTATTGGCGAGACAGAGTTGTGAGCAGTTGCCGTTTTTTATGGTGCAGGGTTGGTCAGCGATGGTGCTCACTGACAATATCTTGCGTACTTCACCAACCTTGAGGCCATCCAGGGAGACTCCAGAATGATCTAACTTTGAAGTACCTGCCCACAAGAAAAACAAGGAACTTAAACTCTGCAATAACACTACCATATTAATTTTACAGTCATGTAATTTTATTTAGCTTTAACCCTCTCAGACATATGACGCGATTTTGAGCCTATTGGGGATACTTTAAAGCCTTTGTTACCATCAGAGATATTTATAAACCTTTAGTTTAGTTACTTCAACCTCTGCAGTTGTCTTTGAGTTAGCTGTGGGCAGAAAACTAATTTTGGAGAGGTAATTATAAGAGTGAGAGAACTATTTATTATTGCTAATCTGGCAACCTCTGAGTCATAAATGCGTGAAAGGGTTAAGCAAAAATGGGTTAAAGACTATCAATGAAACCCCTGACATGAAGTTCTTAAATATAAAAATAATCTGAGAATTGCTAGAATAACACAAATTCAGTTAATTTTGAATACAATGACTTACATGTACACAGGATGAGAATCCTATACAGTATAAATAAAGCAGAGATTTTTTTTTTTTTTTTAGATCTAACCTTTCCGTAAATTAATACATTCTACAGGACTGTCTTCAGGGGGAGGATCTGCGTTTGTGGTTTGTGTGCATCTGGTTATGATTTTGAGGGCTTTATTCAGAGTGTTTTGTAATTTCTTCATGTTCGTGGTTAAGGTGCAGGGTCCTTTATGGAACACCAGAAGTCCCAGGGGCATCATCATAACCCTCAGAACCCTCCGATAACCTGTGGGGTGCATTACCACTAACTAGTACACAGAGAGTTCACCTTCACTCTACTGTATGTCTATTGTGGGATCCAGACTCTGTAAATAGTTTTTTATCTGAAACCTATCATCCTTATCATTGCCATATATTGTTGCATCACCATTGGTAATTGGCTCAAGAAGAACTTTCAATCGGAGTCACTAAGAGGATTGAGATTCTCGTCGGTGAGCTATGTTGACACTCTTAGCTATGGATATACTTAGCTGTGGCTGGTAGTAAACCTACATGTTCTTGTCCAAGCGTGTGTGGTGTAGTCACATCACTAGGTCTATTGTTTACTAGTAGCCCATGGGCAATCATCCAGACATCTGGTAACTGATACCCCCCAGCCCCCTGAAAATTTTCTAATAGTAGCCAGAATATAAAACATACATGGCATCATGAAAGTGTTATTACAAGAAAATAGACCATAGCTTTCCAGCTGAATACAAACCCCAGAAGTGTTTTTCAATGAAAGTGGTGTTGACCTTCGATGTGGAAAAGACGTAATTAAACTTTTCCAGCGTCCACCTGAGTTGACCGCCCAAGACCATCAGGGAGATGGGTCGACCCCTGGGTTGTGCAGCCAGTGTATTCACCAAGAGTACTCGGCCACGACCATCAATCTTGCAACTCTCTATACGACCCATGCTGTAGTCCGCCCAGTAGAGACGCTCTTAACAAAGTATATTGGATTAATTCACACATTTTACAGCATAATTTATTAACTCACTTCTGACTAGCTCATAGAAATTGCTCATATTCCTAACAATTTACTGTAGTATACAGTAGTCTATGCTAAATGGGTGGATATGTTCATTATGAAAACAAAACCAAGTACAGTATTGTTACGTCCCCTTCTCTTTTCATGAGAATAAACTATTCTTAAAGGCTACTTTGTCCTTCATAAGTTTCTTAAAGGACAAACATTAAATACTTGGTTAATTAAAGTTGGCAGACAATTAAACTTTTAATTAAAACAAAACTAATGGACATATTTACAAATAAGAAAATTATAGAATATAACATTGCACGAGATAATTAGTTTGCTAGAATTGTTGCACATTAGTTCTAATTCTTCCATTATTTACTTATGCAACAACACACATCAAAACTACTTCAATAGGTTTCACGAACAGTTTTATAGTCACCTCATTATCACTGTAATAGCCTTTTAACACAAAGACATCCGAATTGTAAACTCATTCCATCCGCAGTTCAACACATGTTTCTCACACTAATTGATTAGTGGGAGCCCATAAGCCAGGGCAGACCGTAACATCAGCAACAACGCCACACTGGCAGACAGCCATGGCCCCACAGTCCCCACTAGTCACCCGTCGGCTACAATATCAGGATCCCATTACTCCAGCATAACAGGTCGCCATAGAACACCTCCATAGTCACAAACATAGACAAGTCCAAGGGATGCGCTCTACCACCATCTCTGCTACGAACGTTGGTGCATCGCCACACATATACACTCCTTATGGCCCGACAAGTCACCATAGGAGAGTTCCATCACCACAATTGTCGACAGGCCTCAGGAATGTGCTCTACCATCCTCCCTTCCACAGACTGGTTGGTGTGAAGAGTAAAGTAGATCCCAAACGTCCTGTACTGCTGCTTGGTTATCACTCTCCCCTGGCAGATCACCACCACCACATTATGACTCTTATTCTAGTCTACCTTTACAACCATGAAACTCAAAACATCTATTCAATACCCTGAAGCTTCGAACGAAGGCATAAGCTCAGACAGGAAACTAAGAGTGAATCAGTGATACATCTAAAGCAATCCAACCTCTCGTCAACCACAAACTCGAACTTTGAACCACAAACTCGAACTTGGAATGAAACTCCCAAACATATACAAAACTATTAAATACCTTTTAAACCAAACAGACAATTCTCATAATCATAATAACATAAATATAGTATACACCAATAATTGACAAACCATAAGAGACTGAAGCAATCTCATAACAGTATAAAGGATTCCATTACAACTCACCTAGTACCTGGTCCTCATCAAAAACTAGTGACAAAGGATGTTCGAGGCGACTTGTGACAATGTCATCACAGTCGCTGCCATCCAGACCACACCGCTTGATATATGGCATAGACCCTTCACCACCACCACCACCACCACCACCACCACTCACAAAAAGATATCTGTAAAGTACAGAGGATTTTTTTCTCAAATCATAATCCTTCGAAACAACACTAGTAAAATAATATATTCTAGCTACTTCCAGAAAACTTTAGAAAGTTATTTAAGTTTAACTTGCCCAATTATAACTTTCCCAAAGAGTTAATAGACCTATTCTTCACTCTAATTTCTAATAGACATTCCCAAAGGCGAATACAATTGCTCGACATCTATAGTAAATGCATAGGCATCAGCCGACTGAACGGGGTAACATTAATTGATTAATTATAGGAGCTAAGAGTCATACAGGAAAAGGACGGATCAGACAAAAACTAAATTACTCTACAGCTCTAGGTTCTTTGAGGCGCAAGTACAGTTGTAATCATAGTTTTGCAGGATCGCAATTGAGCCATGAGGATGGGTAATTCAACCGTTCGGCAAAATAAGGCATGAAAGTTAATGGACAGGTATTATCCAAACATACTTTCCACTTTAGCAATTTCAAAGACTAGTTTCAAACTACAGGGTATACATTTTTTCATGAATAAGGAAGGTTAATTTACATTCTGAATAATGTTTATCATTGAAGGTATGAAGGGATTTTTAATAGATTCTGTAATCAATACTGCAATAGAAATTAACACTAAAATTAAGTTCGTTTAAGAGCAAACCAAAAATTCTAAAAATGGCCATGCCAGCACTGATAAAGGATATTAACCCGGCAAGCGCGATAGGCCTCACGGAAGGCTTCCTATAGGGAACGCGATAGGCCTCACGGAAGCAAGACCATAAAAAAAGCCTTCCATAAAAAAAAAAGGGCCTATCAAAACAAAGGAATTTGTCTCTAGGTGAGATAATTCCCCTCCAGTACTCTTCCATGTAAATCTCACCCACCCCCCTCCCCTCCCCTCCCCTCCTTCCCCACCTTATTCCCCCCTCCCTCCCCTCCTCAATTATCACCTATTTTTCCTCTTATTATCATCATTTATCGGTTATTTTTCTCTCCCGCGATAATGTAGCACAAGTGGGTTGCAGAAAAGATCGTTATGCAACACCCAGACACCGGCCCACACCGCCCCGCTCGTCTCAGTTACCTCACAGACAGCGAGAGAGGAGGGTTGCCTGTGGCTCTCTCTCGCCTGAGATTATGACCGGGTGGCCAATATCTTAGTTTTTCACCACCCAAATGCTTTTCCCACTTATTTTAGCACTCTTGAAGGTTCATATATACATCATATATGTAAAATAAAAGCATACCGAAAACAAATAATGCTCTATATTGTAAATATAACAAATTCTGTCAGAATCCAAGGCTAGAAATGCACAAATAACTACCCTAGCCCCTAGGTCTATTTCGCGCTTGTCAGGTTAAGAAACTCTACCAATCCTTCTAGGACATTAGATATTCTGATCATTACGATGTCATAAACCAGTTTGCCAAATAACTTTTTTTTAACCCTTTCGCACACAAGGATGCGATTTGCACCCTTTGTGAAATTGTGGGATACTTGAGCCTTGGTGACCATCAGGGGTGTTGAGAAACCTCTTTTCTTACTTCACCTACAGTTGTCTCTGAGCGAGCTGTGGGCAGAAAATAATTTTGGAGAGGTAATGAGATTTTTGCAGATTTTTGTAGCAAGACAGCTATGCGAGAAGTATTTAGAAGCATAAGGAGATAGTTTGGGGTTTTATGGATTTGGAAAAAGTGTAGGTGATTGTGTGGATTGAGAAAATGTGGAAGGATTTATGATATTTGAGGAAATTTGTTAAAAGCAGTAAAGAGTTTTTATGAAGAGAGCAGAGCCTGTGTTAGAGTAGGAAATAATGAGTTAAGTGAATGGTTTGAGGTAAATGTAAGTCTGCGACAGGGTTGTGTAATATCACCATGACAGTTTAATGTACAGTATATATGGATGGTGTGGGGAGGGAATTGAAAATGAGAACTATGAGTAGAGGATAAGGTTTAGTAGGAAAGAATGGTAGAGATAGGAAGTTGAACCAGTTTGCTGATGACACAGCATTGGTGGCAGATTCTGAGGAGAAACTGCAGCAAAGTAGTCAATGAGTTTGGTGTGGTATGTGGGAGGAGGAAGCGGAGGGTGAACATCAAAAAAAGTAAAATGATTGTGTGTAATAGAGGTGCTCGTAGGGTGAATCTAGAGCTGCGGCTGGATGGGGAAAAACTGGAACAAGTGGAGTTTGAAATAACTAGGAGGAATGATAAGCAGGGATGCAGGCATGGAAATGGAGGTAAAACAGTAGTGAAGGAAGGCAAGTTTTTGGAGCAATAGGAAGCATACAGAAGTCGAGAAATCTCTGAATGAAAGCTAAAAGTGCAATGTATCAAAGGAAGAATGGAAGTTGCCTGTACTGCGGTTTGCTGACAATACAGTTCTGATTAATGATAGTGAATGGGAGTTGCAGGGTCTGGTATACTGTATATGTTTGGAACAGTGTGAAAAACAGAATCTGAAGGTAAATGCGGGGAAGAGTAAGGTTATGGTCTTTGAAAAGGATGCAGCAATAGAGTGTGAGGCGAGGTTGAACAGTCAGGCTATGGAGAATGACAGCTCATTTAAGTATTTGGGCAGTGTGTTAAGTAAAGATGGGAGTATGGATGAAGTGTGGAGAGTGCAACAGGGGAAGAGGGTTGTAGGAACGCTCAAAGCAGTAACAAGCAATAGGGTGGTCAGCATGGAAGTAAAGAAGTCCTTGCATGACAGTGTGGTAATCCCGACATTGACTTAATGGAGCGAAACATGGACGTTGTTGGAGAGACGAACCAAGAGCGAGAGGGGTGGAAATTAGTTACTCGAGAATTTCGTGCAGAGTTACATGGAGGGATAGACAGACTATTTGAGTATGTACGAGAGCAGTGTAGTGTGGATGTAGATGTGCTGGAATGTGAGAAAAGGAACACAGATTGTTCGGCAATGTGGAATGTATGGGAAGCGAGAAAACGACTAAGAGACTTTACAAGAGTGATGTCGAAGGACAGAGGGAGAGTTAGACAGGTGGGTGGATGGAGTTTAATTTATTAGTGGCCCCTTCATCATTGACGATGCGCCTTAACATTGTTTATGGCCAATCTTTGAACTCAAGCTTGCCTTTCAAACTTCCAGCCCAGGAGAGAACAAAATAAGATTGCCACACATAGTGAGCGAAACACTAAAAAAACACTCATACTCGTCTTATATGATGTGGGTACCACTACTAGAAAAAACTAGCAAAAAATAATAGAAAAATTGAAAATTAAACTTTATCTAGCCTTGCGCTTCTCATGCGTCTGCTATCTCTGCACGCTTCGCCCCGCCCATCGAAGCGATCTCTCTTCCTTACTTCTGGGCCCGGACGAGTCTGAAGTGTCTCTAGGGCATTCCAGCTCTCCTTTATTCTTCACCTACCCATGGACATTGAGTCTTTTGCTCATATGTACATGCTAAGTGCTGAAGATAGGTAGCTTATAGACTAGGAGTAGGCTGTGTACGTCCTTTCTCTGGCCCTGGAGACTGTTTTCCGGGTACTTAGTAAAGGCGAGTGTGTTAGGCGGAATCCTCGTTGTGATAAGGCGAGGCTCCCACGTGCTAGTTTCATTACCCTAGCACATTGTTAGTTCGCTTGTTAGTCATGAGGCTTCTTTTAGTGAACCGGGGCCTGTTGTTCGGTCCCATTTGGGTGTGCATCAGTATGCTATACACATGGGCTAGTGCGTTTTAGATTTTCTCACTCAGCCGAGGGGTCTTGCACTGAGCCATGCTGCTCTTCAACCTACGCTTCTTGAACGCTATGGGTTAAGATTGGTCTACGCTGGATTGCAGGTTTGTGCTATTATTATTGAGATCATCGACATCTGCCCCCATCTAGTTTGCCTCGTGTAGGTTGTATACTTATGGCTAGGAAGTGTAATTTATCAATGGTGTATTATTCATGTATAACTATGCCATATATGCACACGTTGGGTTATCTATTCTGGGAGGTATGGCCCTTCCGGCGGGATTTGTAAAAAGTGAGACGTGGTCAACATGCCTAGTTGCTTCAAGCGGTTTCCCCGCCGTGAGACTTCCGGAAACATCTAGAGCCATGTTAAATTCAGATTATCCTTGTTTGGCACTGGATAGGTTGGATTTTGTCAGTTTTGTTTATGGAGTCTTCTAATTTTGGCTTGACAGAAATTTTAGTATACTTGTTTTTTTGAGAGAGTCCGGCTACCCGCCTCCCCTAAAACAAATTTTCCGCCTCATAAACTTAACAGAGAAGACGTGCGTTGCTTGGTACTGTCCGAAAGTTCTCCTGGTGGTTAACCCCGGCGCACTGCGGGGAGACTCTTAAGAGTCAGAGAAAAAAAAATCAACTTTTGACATCGAAAAAAAAAAAAAAATTTTTTTTTTTTTTTTTTATTTATTTTTTTTTTTTGGCCCCTGGGCCATGCAAAATCTCAGTCCTCTACCTCCCCTCCTTCCCCACTTTCCTCCTCTCCTTCAGTTATCACCTATTTTCCCTGTTATTCCCTTATTCTGAGGTATATTTTCGTGCTAACATTAGAAATCCGATTGGAGGGTGTGGTCATCACTGATAGCAAGCGAGTGCAAGAGAGAGAGAGAGAGTATCGATCGACTGTGTCTCAGTGGCCTTGGGGGAAATTGGCGGGAAAGCAGATTGCCTCACCCATACATTATACAACTCGCGGGCTATATCTCCGATTTTGACCATCCAAACGCTGTTTTCACTCGTTTTATTGTTGTTTCAGGTTAATACCTTTATAATCAACCCATAATAGGCGCATATGGATAAGTATTAATGCTATTAATGGCACAATGAATATTTTAGTGACGGAAACACCTCAAATACGTCAGCACAGGGGGACGTTTCCAATTACCCCCATGCGCATTTCAGAGGTTAAAAAGTGGGGAGCCACTTCCGCCGGGAATCTAAGCGGCTGAGCCGAGAAACAAACTCTCCCATTCCTATCTTGAAGCATCTCGGTAATCGATGTAGCTTATATCGGGGCGTTGGTCCGCCGCGAGGTAAAGACCATAGATTCACAGTAGCGTTGGTCGCCGGATCAAGTTCTTAAGATGAGATTAGGTCAGTGTTGGTCACTTGGGTAAGAAGTTATATACACCAGTAGCACATGGGAGGCTACTCATTACTCAGTTAAATTTCTTGGGAATGTATGTAATGTACGGGGAACCAAGATTGTATAGCGTTATTAATTTTTTTTTTTTTTTTAGCTTTTCCAGCCTAGCGTCCTTATGAGCATTGATTCTTGTTATTTTCTCACCCTCAGGTTCGTAGTCCGGACACCTAGGAGGATCTGCATATCCCTGGCGGGAGGGAGCCATGGATAAGAGTGCTTGAGTTTTGCTCCGCCTTGGAGTGCAAAAATTTAGCGGTCATTGGTCATCTTTTGTGCGTTAAATGTGTGCCGTGTTTGGACAGGTCTCGTGGCCGTTGGTTAACCAAATCATGCCCCAAGTGTTCTGTACTACGTAATGCCTGCCTAAACCATTCTGATGGACAGAGCAAGACAATTTTGCTCCACATTAAGTCAGTATTTGTAACATACTGCAAGACAGTTGCTCATAAATCTTTGCAGTTGGATGACCCTTTGTTAGAAAATGTTCTTAAACCAGAGCCTTCCGCCTAGGTTTCCGGTAGTTCTCAGGCACAGCAATCACTTACTTCACCTCCTTTGGCAGATACTCGTGACGCTCCCTCCCGCCAATCCAAGTGACCAAGGACCACCAAGCATCCGCCGGAAGTACCTTAGTCATCTAGGCGAGATCGATCCCGCTCTCCCGTAGTTGCTCCCAGGTCCTCTTCGCCCCTTGTTCAACAGGAACCCAAGTGACGCCGCTCTGACTTTTCCGCCGCACTCTAATCAAGTGATGATCGCAAAGACAGAAGCAAGCAATCCAAAAGACCCTCCTCTTCGAAGAAGGCGGCGCAGTTCCCGCCACCCAAGCCAGAACTTACTTCTTCGTCGCACCAGGAGGCACCCAGAGACACGGCTAGCAATGTCTCCGGCCAATCACACCGGTTTACCATCCCGCACCGAGAGCAGCCTGAACCTAAGGCTCTTCCGGTATTGGGATCAGAGAGGGGCAGTAGTGTTGTGTCTCGCCGTCAGGAGGATGAGTGCTCCTCTGACCAGCTCTACTATTTTCAGGAACCCATGGACTATGAGATACCGGACCTAAACCTGAGGGACCTATCTCAGCTCTGCATTCCCTGAACAGACAAACACACGATACCGCTGCCCAGGCTGGCGAGTCTCTGTTGGAGGTTTTACCAGCCCCCCCAGCCCGGCCACCGGGATTCACCATACACCAACAAGGAGTAGACAGGAGTGGCCGCCTGGCCAGCGACCAACCTCTCGGCATTCTGGAACGCAGGGCTCAGATATGTCCCAGTCAGACCAGGAAAGTAGTGTTTATTTCTAATGAGAAGTTGCAAGAGTGGTTTGACTATGAGACAAGTGAAGGGAGAGCGACAGGTTAAAGTATCAGCGGCGGTGCGACCTCTAGGGCAGGTGCCGGTTCAGACTCCAGTTGATGTAAATATTCCTCCCCTCACTGTCACTCCAGCGGTTACCACTTCGGGAGCCGCAGCAATTTTACCTTCCAATCTGAAGTTGTTCTCAGATCTCATTCCACCTCCCATTGACCGATCAATTCCTTTTAAGAAGGGCCCTATGCCCCTGTTATGCAGACCTGATATGTCCTGGTCCGTTCTTCAGCCCATTCGCCCCGAGGTCGCGCAGCCCACGGTTACAGGCGGGACACCTGTGCTGGAACATTGAGTTATCGAGGTGAGTGAAGCTAAGAAATCAAGGGCCAATAACCAATTGGGCGAGGTATTAGATGTTATTGTGAAAGCTATTTCCACCATTTATCATCCTGATTATTTTGTCTACATGCCATCCCCTGCCTTGCCTCCAGCTTCCTCTGGGAAACTATTTTCAGATTGGACTAAATCAGATGGGTTAAACGATATTAAACAGTTAAGAGAGAATGACCCCAGAGTTTAAGTCAATACCTTTCAGGGATGACACTGGTACGTCCATAGTTCATATTAGTGGCGGGGAATCAGGCCCGTGGGCGGCATGGGGGCAAGAGGCCCAGCGGTTTGCAGGCACCATTACAATTAAGAGTAGTCATCAGCTCCCGCAAGAGGATCATCATTGGTTCTCTATGCCGGTAGGCAAGGCAGAAGGGATCCCACAACATATTTTTTATTTTTTTTGGGCCCCTAAGTTGTCTATTTGTCAGAACCCTTTTGCTCCCCCACACAGGTACAGATAAAGATTTTAAAATTAGGCAGAAGGCCTGGAGGTTAGCGTCCCAATACCTGCTCAGCCGCCAGCTTGCGGCCTCTGGCCAGGACGGCCGAGTCTGTCACTGACGCTGGCACCCAGAAGGCGCTTTCTCTTACTAGGCGCCCCTTACTCCAGAATTCCATTCAGTCCCTTGGTGATCGCACTGCTCTCTTTTAGGCGGTGCGAGTTAGTCATGATCCAAGGGTTTACCTGGTCCAGAGACTCTCTGTAGAGATCGGTAAGAGATTATTTTATCTAATGTCTTTACTAAAAGTCTTGCCTCTGAGGATACCTGGCGCACAGTTAACTTCCAGTTAGACTCAAAATGCCACTGCTTCCAAGCCAAAGAGTGGGCCATCATTTAAGACTAAATCTAATCCTAAGGTCATTTCGTGGTCAGTCACAGTGCGACGCCTCCCGGCGCTAGCAGAATGGTTGCGTGGGGCATTGCAGCTCGCCAGGATGGGGGGGGATGGGCTACAGTTGTCCTAGAATGATCTGCTTTATGTTATTAGGGTCGTGTTGCCACAGACAGTCTAGAAATGGTATTTTTTTTGGTCTGTGACCGCGCCTTGTATTTTATATTCGCTATAATATAAATGTTGCTTGTGTGAGAGGCGAGCGAGAGAGGGTGACGGGGTACACCTGGCAGTGGGGCGAGCTATCAAGCGGCCCGCTTGGGCGCTGACTGCGTTGGCGGCCGGGTGGTCAACTAGTCCCTGCTCATCGCGGCCTCATGTTTTTTTACCAGCTCAGAGCTGGCCTGACACGCGTATCGTCTACATCCTTTGCAATTCTGTCCCCCATACTCGCCACTTTGCATACTATTTCTCTCTCTCGACTTCTCCTTTCTCATTCTCTAATCTTTATTAAACTCAACATCCCTTCTGGTTTCAGCATAGACGTTCACCGTCGGCCAGTCGTATTGTACGCGAAGCTCTCAGATATTTCTATGTATTAGGCTTTAATGAGGTTTGGAGAGACGGACTTTTCCGTGAGTGTCCTCTCTCGGGAAGGTTGTAGACCGGTATAGGTCTCCCTGGCAGGGTGTTGAGTGATTCTGCTTAGTTATTTAAAGGTAGACTGGGGGTAAGGGTACGGTGTCGTTGTCTCCGATGTGTGCAGTGTTAGCTAAGCCCTGCACGACATCGACAGGTACTGTGGGAGCCTAGGTTGTCTTCGGCTGGGTTTACTTTGCGAGCACAGCACTGTGGTGGGAGAGGGCCATAGCCTATCCCTCACAACATAGTGCTGCCTCTTTGTGTTGACTTCTGAGGGATCGCCAGGATAGAACTAGGTACTAGAGACCTAGATTTATCAAGAGAGCATCCCCATCACATAACGTAATCTTCATTATACCACCTTCGGACAACGTTAGGCTACGAGCCGCATGCTCGCCCATTGTTGCCCTGCCTTGATACCCCAGCTAGACTTTATTAACCGAGCAGACACTGGGTAGAGATAAGCTCCATTATTATATGTATGCCACATTACTATTCACTGCACTTTTGAGCCGAGGTTGTTGTTGAGTTGCACAACCCTAGTAGGCTGTTGCGTTGTGTCACGAAGCATTTCTTTAGTTGTCGAGCATTACTACCTTTGCGCAGTCTTTATTATTCGCCTGCCTATTATTACTATATGTCCTAGCATTTATTGTGACCCGTATTCTGCATTATAATTGTTCAAGATTCTTTACGAACATCTTCCAGCATCAGACTTATTTCAGAAGTTTCCAGTTGATGTTGCAGGACTAGCATTGCACTTTCTTTAATACAGGAGTGCCAGTTATTTGAGTATCTACCGTAACGTTAATTAATCACGTTACTTATCTTTTCTTTGTGTAACCTAACGAGTAATCTTTTACTGTTTGAGAATAGGCTGTTTCATCGAGCGTCAGCCTAGTGTGTGTGCACCAGTTACCGAGTCATAGGATACCTCGTTGTCCAGGCACGACTCAGGGCGGTAATGGCGTTTTGTTTTCCAGTGTTTAAGGCAGGGGTTGGATCTAGTGTTACCGTTGTTGCATTTTTGCCATTATCTAGTCCAATGTTGAAGAGCCCTGTGTCTTTGAGAACCTGGATCGTAACAAGTCATTTCAGTCACCAAAAACTTGTACAGCCCCTGGAAGCAGCGGTACGTCTCGAGGACGTGGTCAGCCCAGGAGTAGAGGGAGATGGTTCAGGGGGCAGTCTAGGGGTTAACCCAGTAGCAATGATAGCAAGGCCTCTCATCCCCCCAATCCTAAGTCAGAGTCACAACCCTCCAATCCAAAATACTGAGACACCACACTACTCTCACTCCCAATGCAAGGCAAGCCGGATCAGAGGGTAGTTCTGCCGGACAATACCAGTCATGCGACTGGCAGTTTCCGGGATTGTCACAGGGCATGGCCCCAGCGAACATGGGCAAGGACAGTGATCCAGAAGGGCCTCTCATGGTGGTGGTCCCGGCGACCTCTTTTACGTATCCCCACAGAATTCAATCGGGTTTCTTTTAAAGGTGGGATCCGTCGTCAACGAGATGGCCCTCAAACAGATCATTATCCCCAGTCCTTTATCACAACTCCTGTTCATGTCCCAGATATTCCTGGTGCCAAAGAGCGACAGTGTTCAGATGAGGCCAGTGATCGACCTGTCCTATCTGAACAATCAGTCGTTCAGGATGCCGACTGTGAATCAGATCAAATTGACACTTCCGCCGCAGAGGTGGATGTGTTCCATCGATCTCACGGATGCCTATTGGCATGCCCTATAAACAAGCGTTTTCAAAAATACCTAGCTTTGCGCAACGGGGATCAAACTTTTGTCTTTCAAAGACAAATCTAGCACCCCGAATTTTCACTAAATTGGTCAGACAGGCTTTGCTACCATTGCTAAATCAGGGAATCAGGGTTCTATGTATCTCGAAGACTGGTTTATAGTAGCACAATCCAAAATAACTTGCCTCCAACATGTGAATCAAGTCTTAACTCTTTTAGCTGCTTTGGGATTAAAGGTAAACTTGGCAAAGTCCACCTTGAACCCCACAAGAACTATCAAAGGGGTGGGCCATATCTGGGATACCGAGTCAGACCGAGGACAACCGTCAGAGGTTTTGGAGGAAACTTTGTTTCTTCATGCTCTGACTACCACAAGGAGAATCTGGGAGTCTCTGGTGGGTTCACTCAATTGGATACAGCGGACGGTCCAGTTAGGTCATCTGAAGGTGAAACTAATTATTTTGGAAGGAAACGGGTGCTTTCCGCTGTTGCCAGCGGAATCACTGCGGAAAATTACAAAGTTAATCCACAACCTCCTGGCAGCTTGGGCGAAGCCAGCAGTAATTCACTCTTCCTTGACATGACAGCTACTCCTCCGACGGTCTGGATAGATACAGAGGAGTCAGGTACCCTGGGTTGGGGGTACCAGTCGAACCTAGGACATCAGGGTCTTTGGTCCAGGTTAAATCATCTTTACATCAATGCCAAGGAGTTGTTAGTCCCCCTATTCTTTGTACAGGAGCACGGCATGAGCCAGGCGGGAAAGTCCTTAGCCTTCAGAATGGACAATCTGACTACAGTCACATGCATTCAGAAGCAAGGGTCAGCGAGATCTAGTGTTACAAGGGTTGTCGGAAAAGATCTTTCGTCTAGCTCCAAGGCTAGGGATTTATCTTTATGCAACATATCTGCTCAGCGTGGCAAACGTATGGGCAGACGCTCTGTCTCAGAGACAGAGCACTCTAGTAGAATGGGCCGTCAAGCAAACGGTCTTTCAAGAGATGATTGCAGAGCCATACCATCCACAAGCTGACTTGTTCGTGTCTAAGGCAAATCACAAATTGCCTCCGTACCTCACACGCCGGTGGGAGATCCGGACGTATTTCTGGTAGACTGGAACAAATGGATCTCCATTTATCTATTTCCACCTCCAGATGCATCCTTAATGTGCAAAGTAGTTCACAAACTACAGGATTATTGGGGCATGGTCTCTATGATCGCACCGTTGTGGCCAGCCCAAGTTTGGTAGCCTACAATCAATTTAAGACATGGTGCGAGAACCCGGTGTCGCTCCCGATCTCGAGCTTCCACTTGGACGCAATTGGAAAACTCAAGACCTCACGGACTTTCGCCTTGTGGATATTCAGAAGGCCGAGTGGCTAGGCCCGTTTGGGGAATGAGTGACTCAAAAGTTGATCAATCGGTATACATTATCAATACAAAGACAGTATCAATCGCATTGGAAAGCCTTCACTACCTGGAACGTAGAAACTGACCAACATAGGTCCTCGGTGGCACTGGTATTTAAATACTTAAATTATCTTTTTGAAATGCGAAAGTGGTCAGTTATCACATTAAGGAATCACCTCACAGAAATTCCGACACCCTTTTTTTCGATTGAACTGGTCGGTCCGTGCCAGAGATGGAGGAGAAGGGGTTCATGCGGTCTTGCTTCCGGCTTCGCCCTCCTTCACGTCAATTCACACCCACCTGGTCTCTCTATTTAACCCTTGAAATGCTTCATTCTTGTAAATATTGTCGAAATCCTCCTTATGAGTTAAGACTTAAAGCCATTTTTCTGATGGCACTGGCCACGGGTGACAGGGTGTCTAAGTTGGCGGCGATGAGTTCGGGGCCATCTTGCTCAAGATTCTTGAGGCGCAACAAGAGTGTCCATTTTGCACCTGCTCCTAATTTTATCGCCAAGAATTAACATAGTAACCATGTATTTACAGAGTTTGAAGTGCCAGCTCTGAAACAAGGCGATAAACACCATTTGCTTTGCCCGGTGCAATCGCTTATTTTATACATGCAGGAGTCTCGGCCATCTCAGGCAGGGTCCCTCTGGGTTTCACTGACAGGTTAAAGTCTTCAAAAGCGGCAGCTGGCTGCTTTATTAGTGGAAGTTATCAGGGAGACTAATCCGGGTATTCTTGCTAGATCACACGATATATGGAAGTGGGCTGCCTCACTCAGGTTCTTACATAATTATTCCCTTGATATTCAGCAGACCAAGTTATGGTCGTCCAATCATACATTCCTAACACGCTATCTGTCCGTTAATCTCATGCAACCTTCACGCACATGTGTAGCATTAAAGCAGAGAGTCTAGTTTTAAGCTATTTTTGTATAAAGGGGAGGGGGGGGGGTCCTATTTTATTTTATTTTTTTTCTATGCGAGTGAGGGAGGCAAAAGGCAGAACTGCCTATAGCGAGTGCCTCTCCCATAGTTGAAAGTGACTACCAAAATCAAGGGACGTTCGAGCCAAAATGCTTGGACACACTGAGTTTGAAGCAATTTAAGTCATAGGAAGAGAGAAAGACTGATTCTGGGAGAGAGTTTCAGAGCTCAGCTGTTGAATAGAAGAAAGTTTGAGAGTAAAGTTTCACTCTTGGGTTTGAGAGTTGCACAGAGTAGGGGTGGGATTCTGTTGCAAGACTGGTACCACGTGCCCTATGTAAAGGAGTTTGTATACACTGGGAAAGCTCAGAGGAACACCGATTATTATAGTAGCGATAGAATAGCGAGAGATGCAACATTGCGGCGGAGAGAGATTGCAGAGAATTGGCGAGTGGACGGGAGTCAATGATACGAAAGGCCTTCCTTTCAACATTGTCTAGGAGAGCGGTGTGAGAGGAACCTCCCCACACATGTGAACAATACTCAATACAAGGACGCACTATGCCCCTGTACAGAGCAAGAAGCTGTGCAGGGGTAAAGAACCCCCTAAGGCGGTTGAGCACACCCAGCTTCTGGGAGGCTACCTTAGCAAGATTGGTAATATGGTCCTTCCAACTGAGAGCAGAAGAAAATGACATCAAGAATATGGAGAGAATATGAAAGATTGATTTTTGTATGGTTGAAGAATAAGGGATAGTCCGCTGGGAGTTCCGGGTAGATAAATGGACAAATTGGGTTTTGGAAGCATTAAAGGTAACCAGGTTTTCTCTGCCCCAATTGGAGACCGTAGTTAGATCAGAATTTAAGAGTTCTATGGCTTCATTATGTTTGTCGTTGAGGGATTGCTGGTTGGGGCATTCTGAAAAACTAATTGAGTAGTGTAAGGTCGAGTCGTCTGCGTATTAATGGATGGGAATAGAGGTAGGCTACAGTTGAGAAGATAATTTATAAAAATTAGAAAGAGAACAGGAGATAGGACAGAGCCCTGAGGAACACCGGAGTTTATTGGGTGAGGAAGTGAGCGATGGCCATCCACAACCGCAGCTATAGAACGGCCGGAAAGGAAATTAGAGACAAAGGCACAGATGGAGGGATAGAAACCGAAGGAGGGTAGTTTAGAAATTAAAGATTTGTGCCAGACTATCGAACGCTTTCGATATGTCTAGTGCAATAGAAAAAGTCTCACCGAAGTCCCGAAAGGAGGATGACCAAGAGTTAGTAAGATATGAAAGAAGATCACCAGTAGAGCGACCCTTAACCTCTGAAGTGCGCATAAAAAAAAAAAAAAAAAAAAAAAAAAATATAAAAAAATATTTTTTTTTCGATGTCTTAAGGAAGCCATACTGGCGATCTGAGAGCAGATTATGAGAAGAGAAATGCTTAAGAAATTTGAAAGCAAGAATAGTTTAAAAATCTTTAGAAATACAAGAGATGAGAGCAATTGGACGATAATTGGAAGGTTGAGAGCGGTCACCCTTCTTTGGGACAGGTTGAATGAGAGCAAACCTCCAGCATGAAGGGAAGACGTTAGAGGATAGACGGAGACGAAAGAGTTTGCCTAGGCAGGGAGTCCGCACGGAAGCAGTTTTTAAATAAAACAGGAGGAACACCGACCGGACCATACGCCTTCTTAGTATTAAGCCCAGAGAGGGTAGAAAGTACATCTTTAGAAGACATTAGGATATTATAAGAGAGGAGGGTGAAGAGGGAGGAATAGCACCGGAATCATCCAAGGTGGAATTTCTAGCAAAAGTTTGAGCGAAGAGTTTAGCTTTGTCAGAGGAAGAAGTGATTGGTGTGCCATCAGAGTGGGAAAGGGGAGGGAAAGACGAGGAAGAGAAATTGTTGGAGGTTTTTGGCTAGATGCCAGAAAGCTTGGGAAGAGCTAGAGTTGTTGTTGTTGTTGTTCCCCAAGCTGCCTGGCCGAACAGCCCCAAGGCCCCGAGCAAGGCCATAACCGAGCGCCCTCACAGAACCCTCCCCGCCTACCACAATAAAGCCTGGGTGACCGAAGCCACTCCATGGCGGGGAGCTGAGGAGGGTGCAGAAACGTCCGGGAAACCAAAGCCCCACCCAGGGCCCTGTGCCCCTCAGCAATTATGAAGAGAAAGTTGAGGGGCAAAGGAAAAATGTGACGCTTTGGCTTCCAATCTTGGTAAATTGGGAGGTCAATCCACGGAAAAGACGCCGTCACTCGAGATCTAGGAAATACATAAGTAAAAGGAACAGTCGTAGTAAGCTATGGGTATGGCAGAGATCGCTCAGTTCTCACTCTGATAGACCAGCCCATCACCATATGACTAGAACCCAATCCTCTCAGCATCAGCTAGGAAAGGCCCTAGAAATCCGCCTTTGGCGGGGGGATAGCTCCCCTATTTCAACCCCTTTCGGGGTTGGGCACCCGCCCTGAGAGCTAGAGTTGGATAGTTCAGTGCATTTATTATTGATGAAAGAGTGCTTGGCAAGTCTAACATATTTGGCTTGATTCTGGACAGAAACATAGGAAAAATGAGAGTCTTGAGTTTTAAGGCGTCGGTACCGTTTGAATGCTTCCTCCTTATTGCGGACAGCAGTAGAACAGGTGTGAGTAAACCAAGATTTTTTTGCATTAGTCCGAGAGAATGGGAATGGAATGTATGCTTCCATGCCCGATAGGATTACCTCGGTAATGCGTTCAGCACTCTCCGAGGGTCCCCGGCCACGGAAGCAGAAATAATTCCATGGGAAATCAAAGTAGTACTGCTGTTGAGCCTCCCAGTCGGCAGCGCCAAAGTGCCACAAGCGCCGCCGGCTAGGAGGATCGGGTGGCCTTACTGAAGAGATAGGACAGGTGACCGAGATAAGTTTATGGTCGGAGGAGCCCAAAGGAGAGAAAAGATACAGTATAAGAAGGGTTAGAAGTTAGAAACAAGTCAAGAATGTTGGGCCGATCTCAGAGGCAATCCGGGAGGGTTGCTGAACTAACTGCTCTAGGTCATTTAGGATAGAAAAGACGTAGGCTTGTTCACCAGGTGGGTCAGCAGTGGGGCTTCTTACCCGCTTCCTATGTGATACATGATTATGAAAATTAGGGTCATGTGATCACCCATTCCTTAGACTAAGCAAGTCTAGTCGGGAAACTTTATTTTTATACCTATCTTAAGGTTATTTATAAGGCATCGTACAAATCTATTTGTAATAGAGTACCTGTAGGCAATGTATATATTTACTGTATATGCCAAAGTTATCAGTATTTTCTAAGAGACAAGATATTGATTTATTTATGTATTCATAAGCTAAAATGTATAATTTATGGGTGTAAATCCTACTGTTCTATCAAACGTAAAGGTGCTACACAACAGGCAAACCTTTAATAAACGCCACCTGTAAACATTATTTTTATACTATTAAACAAAGATCTTTTTCGTAAGGGTTTCTCTTTAAACCTTAGTAATTTGTTAGTGGTTATGATACTCCTGATGAATGTCCCCCTCCAGACTTGAGATATTATAAAGGCACATCGTCAATGATGAGGGGGCCACTAATAAATTATAGGTTTGAGTCCCGAAGGGAAGAAGGATAACCTAAGATTTAGTAGTGGCCCCGGAATCATTGACAATTTTGGCCCTCCCTTCCCATTCATCTGATGTATTTTGAAAGTCTTGGTATATCAGTGAAGGACGAGAGATCGCTTCGATGGGCGGGGCGAAGCGTGCAGAGATAGCAGACGCATGAGAAGCGCAAGGCTAGATAAAGTTTAATTTTTATTTTGCTATTATTTTTTGCTAGTCTTTTCTAGTAGTGGTACCCACATCATATAGGGCGCGTCCGTGAGTGTTTTTTTAGAGCATTTCGCTCACGATGTATGGCAATCTTATTTTGTTCTCTCCTGGGCGGGAAGTTTGAAAGGCAAGCTTGAGTTCAAAGATAGGCCATAAACAATGTCAAGGCGCATCGTCACTACTAAATATTAGGATTTCCTTCTTCCCTTAGAGACTCAAACCTATAGTATATGCTGGATGGGAGGAGGGGTGTCAACTGAGTGGGGACCGGTGCATGGGGGCATTTCTTTCGTGGCCACCCCTTCGGAGATCACAGCGTCCGGCAATAGATATAGATCAAAGGATAGTTGTATTAACATTGATGTATGGGGCCGAGACATGAGCTCTGAAGGGAAAGGGGAAAAGCTGGATGTGATTGATGGAGACAAGTTGCTTGAGGAGTGACTCGTCGAGACAGATTGAAGAATGATTAGATACATAGAGTGGGGCTGCAGAAAGCTTGGTTGGCCAGAGTGGACAGAAGGGTGCTGTGCTGATATGGACATGTTGAAAGGCTTACAAAGAGAATATAAGAGTCCGATACAAGGGGAGGTAGAGGGGTAGGAAGACTTTCATTGAGATGAAGAAAATGTGTAGTACTGTACAGTACAAACTTTGGAAGATGGAGGAATGAAGAGTAGGTCATTCAGTTCTCAAAGATTTCGGTGCCCCATTAGTCTTATTTTTTTTTAGATCCTTTTCCACACTAACAGTTTCAAGTGCTCTAGGAGCAATTTCATTTTCATAACCGATAAGAAAAGTCTAGAAAATTTGGACATAGAGGGTGATCCATTTCATTAACTATGCATCGGTTGGAAGCAGCCATGGACCATTAGGATTTTGTATACTGTATATACTGGCGTACAAGACCACGGGGGGTATAAGACTACACTATTTTTCCCCTAGGAAGTAGATATTAGATATATTTTGCCATTCTTGTTGTTGTAGTAGCCCCAAGATGCCTTTATTGGAATCACGTGGCATCCAGGTAGTCCCACAAGCAGGGTGTCAAACCGAATCAATTTTGTTTGAAGACTTCAATGAAAATGAGAACACCACAAGAAAATTAACATGAAATAAGATAGTTTTGGCCATTCTATCACTTCCAAGGACATAATTTAAACTATAAACACATACAATAACAAATACTGATAAGAATAGACTCCGCTTTTGTTTGACACTGCCCACAAGCCGCACCTCCACGGGGAAAGGTAGGGTATAGATATATTTGTGAGGGGGCAGCAGGGGAGGAAAATGTCTTCTATCCGCAGCTCTCCCAGCAACGCCATCGTTGCAGGCAAGTTATTTCCTCTTGGTTACCTTTTACGACAATGATAAGAGGGAGTTTTCTTTTCAACCACTAAATATGGAGGACCCCCTTAACCCCAGAGAGAATATTTGTCCTATAAGACTATACAAGGTTCATAAGAGGCAACCTGCTATTTGGTGGTTAAACTAGACTAAAGTAAACATTGGAGTTCTCCAATTGAAAGTTATATTTATAAAGAGTTGCATTGCTTCCAGAGTCTTGGATTGATTAAGGAAGCAATTCCAGGAATTCCTCTCACCACTAATAATGAACTAGGTTTCAGTATCTAAATTAACAGTTCTTGCCCACCACTAACCCAGAGGTAGATCCCGCAAGCAACGAGTACAGTCATTCTAAACCAACCCTTTTAGTAATAAACTGACCCTAGTTGTGGTGCCACCGTGAGACCTGTTGGGTGATCTAGGTTATCCAGCACCAGGCGACGGTACAGTAGCTTCACTAATGTCAGCCTCGCCACCTCCACACCACTATTTCGGTCCACCCAGTACAGGTTCCCACGGATCCAGTCTTTAGAAAAATAAAAACAGAAAAAGGCAAGAGATTAAATGGACTGGGAGAGTGCAAAATTATCAAGGTACACAGTATATTGTATTTACAAATATAGGTTCAAAGTTTTGCAAAGGTATGCCTTGGCCATAAGATTGCCGTTCTCCATGCTGCAATATCCACTGCAGTATTAGGTCCCTTAACCTTTGCTGTTAATGCTTCAATATCCACTGCAGCATTACGTTCCTTATCCCGAGATAGCTTCTCAGGACTTAAATCCAGGTCTTGCCTGGCCCAGCACCACCTTGATACCTGGTCCTCTAGGAAAGTGGAGGTATGGTTAACAGTTTCCCACTATGGGGCCACCTTTACGAACTATACCTATATAGTAATTAACCAATAATGGTTGCCAAAAACCTAGCCAACAATTTTACTTCCTCTTATTTCCCTCCACTTTTCCACTCTAATGGCACTGACAAAGCTGAACTCTTTGCTAAAAACTATCTTGGATGACTCTGGTCCTATTCCTTCCTTTCCACCCACCTCTTACTTAGGCTGGAGGGCTTTCTTCAAAGGATGCACTTTCTGCTCGCTCTGAGCTTAATTCTAAGAAGGCATACAGACCAGATGGTGTTCCGGTTTTGCTCAAAAACTTCATTCGTGAGCCTAGCTAGACTTTTCAGTCTGTCTTTCCTCAAATATATTCCCTCCTTGCTGGAAGTTGCTCGCTCAACAGGTCTCTAAGAAGGGCGACCGGTCTCTACTCTCCAACTATCGTCCAATTGCTCTCTTATCTTGCATCGGTTTACATTTATTCTAAATTAAATATTTCTTGAGAATTTGTCTTTCCACAAACTACTTTCAGTTCACCAGTATGGTTTTCGTATCTTTCTTATCTACCTCTTGGTCATCCACTAGACATGTCCAAAGCCTTTGATAAGAGTCTGGCACAAATCCCTGGTTTCTATCCCTCTATCTGTGCCGATCTCCAATTTCTTTCCGACCATTCCATAACTGTGGACGGCCATCACTCCCTTCCTAAATATTTAAACTCCGGTGTTCCTCCGTTCGATTTCTAATATACATCACTGATCTCAACTGTACCTCTAGGGTTATTCACGGATACATACATACCTTTTATTAAATTTCGCTTTTGCTTACATACCTTTTATTAAATTTATCTTTTGTTATGTATATGAAGGAGACTAAAAGCAAAGCTGCCTATAGCAAGAGATGAGAGCAATTGGACTATAGTTGGAGAGTTGAGTGGTCACCCTTCTTTGAGACAGGTTAAATGAGAGCAAACTTCCAGCAAGAAGGGAAGATGTTAGAGGAGAGACTAAAGAGTTTGCCTAGGCAGGGAGTTGGCATGGAAGCACAGTTTTTGAGTACAACAGGAGGAACACCGTCCAAACCATAAGCAGTCTTAGAATTAAGCCCAGAGAGGGTAGAAAATACATCTTTAGAAGAGATTAGGATATTAGGCATAAGTAGGAGAGAGGGGGGTGGAGAGGGAGGAATAGCACCGGAATCATCCAAGGTGGAGTTTCTAGCAAAAGTTTGAGCGAAGAGTTCAGCTTTGTCAGAGGAAGAAGTGATGGTTGTGCCATCAGAGTGGAAAAGGGGAGAGAAAGAAGGAAGACAAATTGTTAGAAGTTTTTGGCTATATAAAAAGCTTGGGGAAGAGCTAGAGTTAGATAGTTCAGTGCATTTATTATTGATGAAAGAGTGTTTGGCAAGTCTACAAACAGATTTAGTTTGATTCCGGGCAGAAACATAGAAAGAACAAGATTCTTGAGTTTTAAGGTGTCGGTACCGTTTCAATGCTTCCTCCTTGTTGCGGATAGCATTAGAACCAGCGTGAATAAACTAAGATTTTTTTGCATTAGACTGAGAGAAAGAAAATTAAATGCATGCTTCCATGCCCGATAGGATTACCTCAGTAATGCGTTCAGCACTCTCAGAGGGTCCTTGGCCACGTAACCAAAAGTCATTCCAAGGGAAATCAAAGAAATACTGCCGAAGAGCCTCCCAGTCGGCAGCACCAAAGTGCCACAAGCGCCACCGGTTGGGAGGATCGGGTGGCTGTACTGGAGAGATAGGACAGGTGACATAATAGTTTATGGTCGGAGGAGCCCAAAGGAGAGAAGATTTACAGTACAGTATAAGCAGAAACACTAGCCTTATGAGGGCCCTGGCCCAGTGGGCTAGTATAAAATAAATAACAATAATATAAGCAGAAGAGTTAGAAGTTAGAAAGAAGTCAAGAATGTTGGGCCGATCTCCGAAGCAATCCGGGATACAGGTGGATTGCTGGACTAACTTCTCTAGGTCATTTAAGATGGAAAAGATGTAAGCTTGTTCACCAGGTTGGTCAGTGCAAACTGAGGAGAGGCATTGGTGAACATTGAAATTTCCTAAGATTGAGATTTCTGCGAAAGGAGAGATGGATAGAATGTGTTCCACTTTTAGAAGTTAGATAGTCAAAGAATTTTGGATAGTAGAATTAGGGAAGAGATAGACAGCGCAGAAATATTTAATATACTATGTATATATAGGCTATATATACAGTATATATATATAAAAAATATATAAATATATACCTGTATACATACACACACAAGAATTGAGATTAATTTGCGGTCACCTCTAATACAGAGGCATCTGGCAAGAAGTTAGTGAATGTGCTTTTACTCACCTGCAGCCATTACATATGCCACAGTGTTGTGGAGAATCACATAGGCTTTGTGGTTGAGGGTCACAGCGTAAATCTTCTGGTAATAGGTGTCACTTGCCAGTAGTATACCTGTTGAAAAAATTTAAACTTATGTCAAAGTCACAGGAAGAATTCATGGTGCATATAAATTTTTAAATTTTGTAGTACCGGTAGCCATTACTGTACTTACCAAACTTAATGCTTATTGTCAAGCCTTGTAAGGCCTTCTCTGGAAGAACTTAAGAATACAATCAGTGACAAGTTAAATCTATAGCTATGCACTAATCCACTGATAGGCATGTTTTCAACACTATAAGCAAAAGGGTTAGAAGTTAGAAATAAATCTAGAATGTTGGGTCGATCTCCGAAGCGATGTGGGATATGGGTGGGTTGCTGAACCAACTGCTCTAGTGTATATCTGACTAGGATACTCACCATGAGTAGGATCATAAGCAACGTGGCCGAGGGAACCTAGGGTGTTGGGGAGGTGCCAACGGTTGAGGCTGGCACTGCCGTATGTCCGGGTAGTCATGCTGTACAGACCATTGTTGTTGTATAGCAGCAGGTCTGTGCGCTGCTTCACATCTTTAAATGGAAGAAATTAGATTAATAATAAAGCTTTATTCCAGACTCACAGTACAGAGGGGATCATACTGGGGTCCATATATATCTTACAGTAACAAATATACATACTGTACAGTTCAAGGCGAGACCAGTGGAGGTTTTTTGTGTATGTTGAGTTGACCAGAAATGCGCAATTTATTTTTTTACAGTGCCGCACATGCGAATTAACAGAATTTAAACAGAATTAGTTATATTTATCAAATAAAGCAATATTACTGCTCCATGTGCGTATATTTTACTTTTACAGTCAGGTTTCGATATACGCGGTAAATTCGTACCGTGTACGTGCAGTGTATATCAAAACCGTGTATTATAAATACTGCAACAGGCCTTATGGGATTAATTAAATTTGTTCAGGCCACTTTCCCAAAGTCTCCTATTTGAGTCTTTAGCCTACCTGAAGCAGACATTATACCACCAACAAAAAGCATCAATAAGAACCGTTTTGGACCTGCTACTGACCTGTTTGAGTGTCAGGCACTATATCCTACAATGTAAACTAACCAATTCAGTTTTGTGTCTCCTACGACCTGGGCGGTCTGGCACCAACCCGGGAGTTGCAGCAGGACCCCGTTGCCCGCAAATGTTCGCGTATACTGTACAAATGTTTTCTGTGTTGTGGCCGACCTTGGAATTTTTTGGAGTTACCGTTTCCAAACTAATTAGTGTACTGTAAACGAAATGCACGTATATAGAGACCGGACTGTAATGAACGTGAACATTAAAGACCAGAAAATAGGTGTAAACAGCAAACATCCACTCAAAAAACGTATATTTGTGACGGGGGAGGGTTGAGGCATGTGACAGACCGAGTGACCTACATCCTTCCTCTCCAAGGTCTTGCGAGATACTAGACATGAAAGTTTTCTTCCCACGCAAGTTAGGGATGGAAGGAGGGATAAATATTATTACCGGCGGGAAAAAAAATAAGGGGAAATAAACACTGAAAAATTAGGAGAATTGAAGAGGGATAAAGTGGAGAGAAAGCAGAGGGGGGTTAAGATATGTTAGGGAAAGGCAGGAGCTGGTGGTACCACCCAATCACATATTGCTACCATTTCACCGATAGTGGAGCGGAGTTTTTTTCCGGGGGGGGGGGGGGGGGGGGCGGTCTTCCTGAGGGCATATAGTTTTTGTTGGGTTAAGCGAGAGACTGTAGTGTAGATAAGTGGGAGACAGTGTAGTGTAGATAAGTGAGAGACTAGTAGTGGGTCAATAAGGTAACATTTTAGTAGTGGTGGAATTAAGAGTGATACTTGGGTAGAGTAGAGTAGGGTTGGTCAGGCGAGCAACATTTGGAAGTGAAAGTGAAAGAGACAAAAGGCAAAGCTGCCTGTGACAAGTTCCCCAAAGTTGAAAGAGGGACAACCAAATTCAAGGTATGTTTGACAAAATGTCAGGACACACAGGGATTGAAGCAGTTTAAGGCATAGGATGAATGAAAGAGATCAAGGGCGAGTTCCAAAGCATACTTGTTGAGTAGAATACCAACAAATCTGTTCTCTTGGGTTAAAAAGTTGGACAGAATAGAAAGAGGGGGGGGGGGGGGGGGAGTGTTGAAAGGCAGGTGCCCTCCAGTCTCTGTAGGGAGGAGGTATACAATGAGAAAGTTCTGAAGGACATTGATTATTGTAATAATCAGTAAAAAAAAGGGATGGAATGTAGTGATGAGTGGAGTGGGGTGGTGTCGTAAGGGATTTAATATAAAGGGCATTATTTTTATTAAAACATGCCTGATCTGAAAAGTAAATCAACTTACCTATACATGTGTGTTCATCAGCGCCGAGTGTCTTTGTGCCGTCATCACAAGTGCAAGCATACCCAGGTGAGGAGGGCTTCAATAGGCACTGGTGGCTGCACCCAGCACTGTCGCAAGGATTTTTACCCTGAAATATATATTTCATGAGCAAGCAGTGGTCGAGCCAGGTTCAATAATTTGCAGACATTCATAATGAACTATATTTTACCCAGCAATATGGTTACCCCCCACCCCCACCCACTCCCTAAGTACATTGTGGATATAATTACCTTTAATGATGGACATACTTTGCTGAGCTACATGGTGCAAGATCGTGATACCCAAGTACTGTCTGCTTAGGGCTGCCTTGAGCATTGAGAACATGACTCATTCTATGACTATCTTTAACCCCTACTGTACCGGAGGATACAGTAATGAAAGTCCCCCCAGTCCCAAGCAATGTGGCCAAAATGGCAAGATAAAAAAAACTTCCACCTCAAGAGATGAAGGAATACTGGCTCTTTCAGCCTCCAGAGGGTTGGATATAAGCTGAGAAGTGTTGCCATATCGAGATCAGTGCTCAAATGGTCGTGGTATCAGGCACAGCCTGATCCAGGCAGTTACAAGGAAAGTACATTACCGACGGCTCCCATCTGTCGCTGGGACTGGGGAGTGACTTATCTACGGACTGCTCCCAGCCGTCACTGGTATTGGACGGGTTAAGATACCATACTTACGTTGACATGCAACATTGCTGGGTGGAAGAGTGTGATGCCAAAGTATTGTCTGCCATCGGCCGCCTTTAGTATTTTGTGGACATGGCGACCGTCTCTCTTGTTGCAGGTAAGGATGCTATCATTGTTCCAGCTGGTCCAGAACAAGTTATCCTCCCACACCGCCAGGGAGAATGGGTGTGTCACTATAGCCTCAGGTAGGTCCTGAGGTAAAAACAGAGCCTATTATTGTATGTATAATATAGCTGGGGGTGGCAGACTTGAGCCTATTATTACAGTAGTATTATTACAAAATAACCTGGCCACCTTTGCCGAAAAATTTCTATTCCTCACTTTCACAATGGGTAATTCTATCTTGCTTTTCTGATAATGATTTATTTCACCTAACAACTGGTGCTATACACCCTAAATTTTAAAAACATTTGGAGCATGGAGCTGGAATTCACCTCCAGTAAAGGTTTCCGCAAACCACAGGAAATTTTGGAGCAAACGTGATCTAAATGCTTTATGCGGGTAGCCCAAGATACAAACCCTCGCTGGATTAATGCTCTTTTGTCACTCCTGACTTCCAACCCTCTCTGTAACAGCAGGCACAGGTGCAGTAGACTAGCATTTCATCTTGTGAATGCTTGCAACTGTTCAGCAGGATTGAGCAGATCACAATTAATGGTTCTAGACAACCCTGACAACCATAGCGATTCCAACAGTATGGGAACATTAAACATGCTCCTCATACACGATGTACAAGCTGGTCACTTCACATAGGCAGGATAGGGGGGTGGGGAGGGGGCGATCAGAGACAAAGCCTGACTTTTAAAGAACAAATATATAAACTTCAGGAGTTATAAGCTGCACTTTGCCAGTTTTCACTTTTGTATCTTTGTCCTTTGGAACCTGTGGTGGGCAAGTTATAGCCTGGCACAGAGGGGCTATTTATTGCATATTATCTAGGTTCACTATTAAATTCCCCAGACGAGACTTCACAAAAATCTATAAACTTCAGCTTCCCAATTACTGCTATGTGAACCTAGGCATTGGTGTGAAGAGACTACCTATCCATCTAGTTTAGCTTGCAAATCTAACTACTGTAGTTAACTCCATTATGAGTGGAGAGCTCTAACCAATGTACCACATAACAAACCTTGCGATCTGATCCATTCTGTTTGACTGAGTGAGCAGTGTCATGATTAGCATCCATGTAGTAGAGTCTGCCAGCAGGCAAGTCCAGAGCGAGGGCGTTGGGCCAGGTCAGGTTTTGGGAGATCAGGATACGACGCTCAGAACCATCCATCCCGGCCACCTCTATCACTGAAGACCTCACATCACCCCAGTACATTAGTCTGGTGCAAGGAAAGACGGTATGGTATAAAATATTAAACTAAGAAAGCATCAACGAAGTACAAAGGAAGGCAAGCAACAACAGACCTAAGTCCTTACTAGGCTGCTTTTAAACAAAATTATTGCAAGAGCCATCAACTGAAGTGCTTCAGCTACAGAATGACTAGTCAGAAAATAAAATTCTAGTACTATAAAGTATTTATTCTAATTTCCGCTACGATACTACTATTATGGGGGATAAATAGACAGTAATTTAAAAGTTTGTATACTTTATTTAACAAACTTCCTAACTACTCTAATAACAGGTACTTTGTTCGGGCCGAGATGAGTTCAAGACTGATTGAATATTAAGTCTATTCAAGATAGGTTGTACTTTGGACCCCTAGAGTTCCCGTTACTCCCTAGCTGAATTCCCGCTATTCAGTGGGACGCCTGCAGCTTAGCAGAACGCCACGTGGGCTCAGCCACTCGCTTGGCCACTCGCTAACACTCGCCAGGGCAATGAATTTGGCTACAGTCTATCTACAATGTTGTACTTTCTTGTGAATAGTCATGTCACAGGCAGTATAGAAGTGGTCTTTATTTTCATCCGTGACCATGCATTATATTTATATCATCAGTTATAAGTTTAATGTATACGACTGAATGATACAGCTAGAGAGTGTGAGTGAGTAAGTGCAGGAGGTAGAGGGTTGTGCGCGCAGTGTTACGCGTTGTCTCTGTGAAGTCATGCCACGGCCGGGCCCTCCGAGTGGCTGGCCGCTTTGCCGCCGTCCTGCCGCAGCAGGAGGTAGTCCCCCGCACTCCTTGCTGCCTTTGTGCCTTCCTTGCTCAGAGCTTGCTTGACCACCATAACCTTCACACCTCCCTTGCCATCTGTCCCCGACTTCCACCTATAGAACACTTTCTCTCAACTTCTTACCTCTTATTCTTCTAATCTATTTATCATAACTCCTTTGGTTCTGCACGATTTCATATATCGGCCATCGTACTATATGCTGAAGCTCTCGGATATTTCATGTTTAGTTAGAAATTTTGGAGGGGTTAACATTTTGTCTGTAGAAGTTCGACACACTCGCGGTGTCTCCCTACTGTGACGTTAACCACTCCGTTAGAACCTCATGGCTTGTCCTACAGTGACTCTCTAGGATTGCCAGGGCAGTGGATGTGGCTACAGTTTATGTATTAGGGTGTGCTTTATTTCATATGAAAGCTCGTGTCATGGGCAGTCCAGAAAGGCTCTTTGTTTTCACCCATGTCAAGGCTTTATATATTAATTGTAAAGTATATGTTTTATCATTAACTAGTAATGATGGGATCTGGGAGAGAGAGAGAGTAGAACAAAGCGAGAGGGGGCACGCAGTGTTTTTGTCCCGCTCGATGACGTCACGGCTGGCTGCCTCGTGGGGGTTGGTTGAGGGAGGTCCTTGCCATGTTGCTAGCTTCTTTGCTAGTGGCTAGAAGACTTGTTACCGCTGTACTCTGCGCGGTGCAAACTAATCCCGGTATATATACAGGTTCCTCGCCACTCTCTCCCTCAGATCTGGTTTCTAGAACGCACCTCTTATCCCTCGATACCTATTCCCCGCTCTGCACCTGAGAATCTTTTCCTCTGCCTAACTCTTTTTCCATATCTTTCACCACCTTTTATTAATACCATATCCCCTCTGGTTAACTCTGCAAAATCAGCTTAATGCTGGCCAGTTGTATTGTGCGTTAAGGTCTGATATAACCTATGTATGTTTAGTTGTTAAGATAAGTTGATCACGAAGCATTGGTTGGCATTCATATTGTTTAGTACCGCTTCCTATAATTATTAGGGTTCTGCTGGATTAGATAATGCTAGACTGGGGGTCTGATATTATAAGGTATGGTTTCCTACGAGTGCTGGCTTTAGGAAAAAGCTGCAAGACATACCTGAGAACTGGAGTTGATTGAGTAAATTCTAGTCTGTGTGCCATTGAGAGTAGAGCATGCACGAATGAGGGCTTTTTGCCTATACCATTCTGCACTGTTCTAAGCTCGTTGTTGGTCTTTGAGGTACGCCAGGAGAACGCTTAATACTTCGGTATTAAGGTTTCTCAAGAGAGCTACCCTTCCCTATAACGTAATATTTGACGCACAGACTTGAGATTTGCACTAGGCTATGCGGCATGCCATGCGCACCAGTATCTCTTATCATTGACTCTAGCTAGACTTTATCAGTCACCGTAGACATTAAGTATATTAACCTAATTACTCTTTTTATGCATACCCATTTATGATTACACAAGCATTTCGCAGCCTAGTTTGATGTATGGAGACACAAACGACTTAGGCTCTTTTTGTTGATAGGAATACTGCATTGTAGTGGCGATTATTATTGTTGTAGCGTTTAGGATATTCTTGGCCCTGACTGCATTATATATCCTGCCTTTTTGTGTGCATAGCCTGCACGAGCATTGGTCCGCTGCCTGCCTTTTTGGGTTCCATTTCCGATACGAGCATCTTTATAGCATCTAACATTTAAAGAAGATTCCTTGTTAGTGTTGAAGGACTTTAGTGCACTTTCTTTCATGCAGGAGTGCCTGACATTTATTGATTAAAGTAACTTAAGCTGTAACTTCTCTTACCACCTTACTTTGCATACCATAACCAAGCACCTTCGGTTATAGGTAGTAATAGGCAGTTTTCCACATAACATTAAGCCTAGAGTAGACTCACATTTATTGAGAGTTTGATAGCCTATTATTGCATATAGAACTGAGAGTATTTGTGTTCTTTGTTCACTGGGAATATAAATCAGAGGTTGGATCTAGCGCTTTCCGTTGTAGCATTTATGCCATTACTAGTCCAATGAATAAGAGCCCTGATATATTTAAACCTCAGTCGTAACACTACCTATTTCTTGGTTGTCTGCTGGGCTATTTAATGCTAGACTGGGGTGAGGCTATCTATGTTGTGATTTCCAATGTGTACCAGGTTTTGTTGAACTTTTACAATCACAACGGATACGTGGGAAGCCTAGGTTGTCTTTCTGACTGTGTACCTTGTGAGTTTAGCACGGTGTTGCGAGTGAGGGCTTTTGCCTCTGCCACCCAACACTGTGCGAACTCTTTTTGCTTGGACTTTAAGATGGTCGCCAGGAGAGAACCAGATACTAGCGATCTGGATCTCTCAAGAGAGCACCCAGTCATTTAACGTAATTTGGCCATACAGTCTTAAGGACCTCGCTAGGCTACGAGCCGCTTGCTCAGCCATTGTTTCCTAGCCTACGACATCCCAGCTAGACTTTATTCGCATAGCAGACACCCGATTAGGATTATAAGCTCTTATGTTATGCATGCAGCATTTTTATTCACGTTGATTGTAAGCCTTGGTTGTTGTCGAGTTGCACAACCCGAGCAGGCTTTTGCGTTGCCTGAGGAAGTACTTCTTTTGTTGTTGATAATACTATTTCACATTTATCGTTATTCCCGTGCCAGTTAACACTATGTCCCTACACTTGTCATATCTTGTTCCTGCTTTATATAACAGTTCAAATTCCGATTCGATCATCTTAAGCAGCATCAGACTTTCTTCAGAAGATTCCTGTTCGATGCTTTAGGACTTTCATTCACTTTCTTTAATATAGGAGTGACAGTTTATTATTGTTTAGAGTAACTTTAATTATACCTTGTTTGCATTAAATCATTCCAGTGATTTAATTAAGCTCTATCTTCTTCCTTGTATACATTATTAACGTAATTGTATGTTGTTGTGATCAGGCTGTATCAGAGATCATCAGCCTGTAGTAGTAGTGCATTTATACAGAGTTAGAGGATACCCCGCTATCGCAGATTTAACTCTGGAGGGTGTAGGCGTTTTTGTGCGCCGACATTATAAGTTCGAGGGTTGGATCTAGTGTTACCGTTGTGGCTGTGTGCCTTTCTAGTCCAATGATTAAGAGCCCTTGTTTTATACGAGTCCCGGTCATAAAATCAGGTGTTGACTCAAGTCGACTTCGATCCAAAAAACACTTTAGGAGTTACTAATCCTAAATAGTTTAATCGGAGCCCTGCTGTGTCTTCTGTTGAGACCAGGGCCTAATGACATAATCGTTCTTTACCTATTTCACACAAAAATTATATTCTTATTCTATTCTCAAGAATTAACCACGACCCTTGGGCCTTCGGAGCCTTCTTTCGAGACCAAAGCTTCTATCTATTGCCGGACGCCTTACTCCCCTTACGAGAGTGGCCATACACAGAATTCCCCCAAGCGGACCTATTCCCTGTGAGAGGGACAACCCAAGCCAGTTTAGTGAAGGACTTACAGGATTGACCACTCAATTTAGGATCCGTCAGACTCAGAGGCCCTCTGTGTATCTTGTTAAAACTATTTTTCTACAGTGGTGTTCGGCTAATCCATCCACTAACCTGCCTTCCCCTTAGGTAAGCAGTACGGATTTGAATCAGGTTTACTCCCCTAGACAGGTTGCCAACCAAGGCTGACTAGTCCCATCCAAAGCTTCAATATATATAATCTATTAACTCATCCGACACAACCGTCGTTACTACACAAGTACCTCAACAATAATATAAAGTCTCACAAATTTACCGACCGGGATTACAAGTTCCCTCTCATATAACATTGAGTTCCGTCACCTAGTTACTCCAACGACATTAGTTTACAATATTTACCTCAACAACACCTTCCGATTATACTCTCATGTAACCCTATTACAAACACGCTATGTTTACATTAAACCTTAATCAATAACTGTTCCAACAAAAGATAAACCGTGCCTCAAAACGCCTACACGGAACAGATTCACAATTATATTCCTTTACCTAACTTCCGAGGAATTCTTTGCTATATGTGATATCCTAAACACTTTTCCTAAACCGCCTCCATGACGCTTTCGATTTATATGGATATAATTTCCTTTCTAAAACATAAGAATCCCGTAATTCATATGGACTAGTGTCCTATATAGTTTCCTTAACAAATTAGTTCGCTATTTCAAGGGACTAGTGTCCTTTCCTAGCTATAGCTGACCTATCTGGCAACTAAACAAAACAGTTTCCCCTTTAACTCATTGGTTGCCTCTTAGTCGAAGAATTGATCCTTTCCTCCCCTCTTTACTTTATACTTAAATCTTCCCTATCAGATCCTATATAGGAACACTTTCGGCATTACGCCTTTGCTAACAAAAATAACTAATTATTACAGATAATTTTATGGATACAGATTAGTCTAAATTATTTTTCCTTTAGTCTTGTCCTAGAAGGACATAAATTGTAAATGGAACCACCAAGTTAGTCAAACATTTTCGCTTTCTTCTGGAATCTTATGCGGGCCCAATAGGAGTCCTTAAACAAATATATTTGTGGATGCTGGAATCAGGTGTGAATACTGGAACTGTGGTTTACCACCTCAGAGCTGGCCAATAGCTCCTCTGGAAATTCTCACTTCATTCCACTTTGTCGTCTCTTGAATTGCTTGACTGTGTGTGTAGACTAGCAATGTAACGACAGGCGACAGGATACTGAAGGTGTAACCTCTGAGTGGGCGAGAGTAAAGAGAGATCAAGAGTAGTCTGTGCAGTTGCTGTAGATAAGGGCAGGGTAGCTGGAATGGTTGGCTCCTGGTTTCCCTTTGTGCCCGAGTGAGAGAGGAACCGGGTTGCTTGAAGCTACCCCGGTGAGTTCCGAGGGGTGACCCCTATAACCCCTCCGCGCCAGACTTTATAGTCTCGCCTCCCGCTCTCCCGCGCTGTGATTAACAGAGCGGCACGCGCGGCAGCCCGCTCGCTTTGAATTCTTGCCTCCTCCACCTCCACTCTCTTCTCTTCTAAATAAGTTCCTGGAAGCTGGTTATAAAAAAAATTCAGTGGCTTACGGGAGTACAGGGCTGGCACTGAAGTATTAGATAGAGTATAACCAGATGAAACTACTCGAGAAGAGAAAGAGAATTTTGAGGTGAGGTAGAGAGTTCAGCTCCGTGCTCAGATAATGGAGGCCACTGATTGGTTGGCTGGGAAGGTGGGGCGTGTTGTGGCCGAGAACTGTCAAAATCAGCTGACTGTGCAAGCAAATAGAAGGGAGCGTGGCGATTGGCGGAGGGCTTTTCTACTTTATGTACGATACAGAAACGGTCATTACTCAGGCACAAACGCAGTTAGTCGGGGGTTCATGGCAAGATATTTGTCAATGCGATATTTGAATGTCTGGACCGTATGGCGCTACAACACTTCTAGGCAATTTATTCCACAAGTTGACAACTGTTAAAGAAGCGTTTTGCTTCATGTGAATGAAACGCCATTTTGACAATTTTGTAACTATTATTTCTTGTTAAAATTTTAGTTATCTATTGTGAAGTGCTATACTTGCATCCATGTTGTCATGGCCTTTGATAATTTGATTTGTTTTTATTAGCTCCCTCTTATTCTGAAGTTTGTCAAGGTAAATAGGTTTAACTCTAGTCGTTCATCATAATGTTTATTTATTAGTCTGGGAATCATTTTAGTTACTCTTTGTACTTAGTTTTTCAATGTCCATTTTATAGTATGGCGACCAAAACTGAACACAATATTCCAAATGCGGACGAACTAATGAATTACTGTACATAAAGCACTGTAAAGTGTGCATAGCATTTTTGGATGAATAGTATATTCAAAAGATCTCTCAACGAATCCAATAATTTAACTTTTTTAACTTTAGCGACGCTTTGGGCAGGTTTTAAATCGCTCATTATATTTACTCAATGATCAGTTTATTTACGTTCCTTAGTTGAATTAAGGTAATCGAATAGTTTGCCCTTTCATTTGTACTACCGATGTGGAACACTTTGTATTTATCTATAATGAATTTCATCTGCCATGTCCCAGCCCAGTTTGATAGCTTGTCTGGAGCATTCTGAATCTCTTATGGGCGATGGCTTGTTTACTTAGTTTGCAATTTAGGTGTCTTCAGCGAATTTGGAGATTCTGCAGGATAGCCCATCAATGATCATAAACTCCATTAATATATATAAATACAATTGGACGGAGAACCGAGCCTTGTGGTACACCACTTTTAACATTTACCAATTTTGAGGCTTTGCCGTTAACACTCCTTGCTTTCGCTCCCTTATCTAATCCTGAATTCAATGAAGAACAAACTAGTGAATACCAAGAGCTTTAAGTTTTACCATCAGTCTGATGCGATTAACTTTTTCGAATGCTTTTTGAAAATCAAGTTAGATTAGGTCAACTGCTTTATCTTCGGCATATACCATTCAAGACATCGTGGAAAAAGTAAAGTTAGTTTGTCAGACATTAGCGCTTACTTCGGAAATCATGTTGCGAGTCCTTTATCAATCTATCTATTGCCCCAACACAATCTCCTAGTGTGTGACATGTGCTTAAGTAGAGTTCCCGTTAGAAATTTAATTTACCAAAAAGTTAAGTATGGTTGTTGGAAAAAGAGTAAAGAGACCGATTACACAGTATAATGATGGAAATCGAAAGGAGAATGGGTGCTAGGCCAGAAGATGTTGATAGCAAATGGAACTTTATAGAGTGCAGCCTCTTCGATACCAGACAGTTTGTGGCAAAACAAAGGGGCCACCCAGACAAGTTCTCCTGGTGGTGGAACAACTATGTCGAAGCTGCAGTCAGAAGAGAAGTTTCAAAGTATGGAAGGAAGGTGGCAGCAAAGAAGAATACCTGTCCGCCAAACGCAATTTTAGAAGAGAGGTCTACAGGGTAAAGAAAACCATACAGGATAGCATAATAGAAAAAGTTTGCAGCATTAATAATACCAATGGAGTTTATAAATTAGCTAAGAATGCGAGGGACTGTAGTCAATACGTCGTGGGTGTAAGATGCATAAATAATGACAGTGGCAAGACAGTTTACACAGAAAACTAAATCAGAGGCGTGGAAGGAGCATTATGAAAGCCTGCTTAATGTAGAGTTTGAATGGAACAGGGCACAGTTCAGCACTGTAGTCTCAGTAAAAGGCCCTCTGCCTTTAATAGAGTACGACGCTGTAAAAAGTGCTCTAGATAAAATGAAGACCAGGAAAGCCGCTGGGAGCTCCGGAATTGTCGCGGAGATGCTAAAAGCAGCTAGAGATATATTGGGGTAAAATTGGTTAGAGAGCCGATTGATGCAATCATAAAGGAGGAAAAAATTCCCAATGCCTGGCAGAAAAGTGTTATAGTAAATATATACAAAGGCAAGGGAGACTCTTTAGACAGGGGAAATTATAAGAGTTTGAAAATGCTCTATCAAGTCATGAAATCTACATTTTATTAACTTTACCACAACCCCAAACACCCCCAATGAAATTAATTAAAGTATATATGATCTACCGGGATTCGAACCCGGGTTATCACATATTTTTGTCACCTAACCATTACACCACCAGGATGGTTGAAGGTTTATGCACACGCCTACGAAAGTTAGCGTAAGGGTCTTTGAATGCATGATCAGGGAAAGTGTTGCCATCATCGACATTCAGTTTGGATATATGCCGCGACGTGGCACAACTGCTGCCATCTTCATTCTTAGGCAAATGCAAGAAAAGTTATTAACCCTTTCACGCTTTTATGAGGTTGCCAGATTAGCAATAATAGAGTTCTCTCACTCTTAGAATTAACTCTCCAAAATTAGTTTTCTGCCCACAGCTAACTCAAAGACAACTGCAGAGGTTGAAGTAACTAAACTAAAGTTTTATAAATACCCCTGATGGTAACAAAGGCTTTAGAGTATCCCCAATAGGCTCAAAATCGCGTCATATGCGTGAAAGGGCTAAACAAAAAAACGGAACTTAGCCCACTCCACCACACCTACCTTTATGTGTACATGCTATGCTTACAGGTACGTACCTACATGACGAGAGCGCGTATACAGTAGGTGTGCGATTAATTTGCTTGGGAAAGAGATCAGCTTGCTCAGGAATGATTTACACCCTATGTGCTAGTTTTGTTTTCTTTTATTTCAAACATTTATTTTGCTAAAGATAGGTTTCCAGAGATTTTCAGGAGTTCTTTTGGCTTTATATTATGTGGTCCCGATTTTGGTTTGTTTAGTTTGCAAGTTTTACATTAGAATAAGAGTGCCTGAAAAAGAAAATGTATAGGTAGGTAGGCTACACTTGTTCCTCTAGGTCTCCAGGTGTACTTAGAAATCTTAATTATTGAGTAATATTAGTGCGATTTTCCTGAAATTATAGCATTAGACAAAATATATTTAAATACGGTCAGTATGATAATTATAGTAATACAGGAGAAATTAGTAAATAATTAAATTTATAGATATGACTTGGGGGGGGGGGGGGGGGAATCACAGAAATCATTAAACTTGTTATTCAAAGAAATTAGGTGGGGACTCTAGCAGCGCCGGGCAGCTTGGATATGTGTGTGCCAAGTCAGATTCGGTCAGATAGTTGTGGCGGGTATCACGTGGTTCCGATCCCTGAGCCACACCGGTCTTGGTGAAGCGTGGGCGATTACTGTGGCGCAAACACCACAACTCCCACAAGCCTGCTAGGTCGGTCCTGTAGCTAACAATAGTTTACACTAATATATAGACATAGATCGGAAACACCACTACCACTCACTGTGAAACTTAGGTGATTACTGTGGCGTCCGTACACTCTTAAACAACTCGACTAGCCAGCTAGGTCGGTCCTGTAGCTTACTAGTTTACACCAATATATAAACACAGATCGGAAACACCTCTACTGCTTACGGTGAATCATAGGTGATTACTGTGGCGTCCGTACACTCTTAAACAACGCAACTAGCCAGCTAGGTCGGTCCTGTAGCGAATTATAGTTTACACCAATATATAAACACAGATCGGAAACCCCTCTACTGCTTACGGTGAATCATAGGGGATTACTGTGGCGTCCGTACACTCTTAAACAACGCAACTAGCCAGCTAGGTCGGTCCTGTAGCGAATTATAGTTTACACCAATATATAAACACAGATCGGAAACACCTCTACTGCTTACGGTGAATCATAGGGGATTACTGTGGCGTCCGTACACTCTTAAACAACGCAACTAGCCAGCTAGGTCGGTCCTGTAGCGAATTATAGTTTACACCAATATATAAACACAGATCGGAAACACCTCTACTGCTTACGGTGAATCATAGGGGATTACTGTGGCGTCCGTACACTCTTAAACAACGCAACTAGCCAGCTAGGTCGGTTCTGTAGCGAATTATAGTTTACACCAATATATAAACACAGATCGGAAACACCTCTACTGCTTACGGTGAATCATAGGAGATTACTGTGGTGTCTGTACACTCTTAAACAACGCAACTAGCCAGCTAGGTCGGTCCTGTAGCGAATTATAGTTTACACCAATATATAAACACAGATCGGAAACACCTCTACCGCTTACGGTGAATCATAGGGGATTACTGTGGCATCACCGCACCGCACCTCATCACCGATACTCTTCATACCTAACCATCTCCGTTCTTACATCCATCTCGCCATTCTTATCTTTGTAAGTTACATTCTGTTGATATCCATTTTGACAAGTCATGTTTCTGAAGCATAGGTCATTGTGCTTCTAATACATGAAGCATTCATCTTTCCCTTTAATGGAGAGGGAGAGTTAAAATTGGGAGGAGTTCTCTTAACTTTACGCAGCCACATCTAATTCTGGCGATCGTGGCGGCCTCTACCTCACGTCAGATGGCATCTCCCAAATAACAAAACTTTTTTCCAATTCCAGCAGCTTGTCATAAATGTATATATGTACTATATCTCAAATTAATTTGATTAGTTGTATAAATTAGTCTGAAATACTGGTACTTCCATAATGACAATAACAAATAGCCTACATACTGTACTCTTTTCTACAATTCAACACCAACATTTTCCAGACCTTCCTACATTGGCAAGAGTGTGAAAGTAAGAGCACTGACCTGTTCTGTAGATCCAGTTGTATAGCCCTGGGCCCAACTGTACCGGTCACCACCCGATGACAACTGTTGCTGGCCAGTGAGCACACTAGGATTAGTTGGTGGTCAGGGCAAGTCATGTACAGGTTCCTCCCAATCCAGTCCACTGCCAGACCCTCTACTGTGCCCAACGCTGAAAATTATAAGTTAGTTATTTATTTTGTTTTATTTATTTATTATTTCTTTATTTTCATTTCGTTCCCTAGACTGCCTAGCCGAACAGCCCAGTCTCTAAGGAAGGTCATGGCCATGATCGGGCTTTCCCACAGGGCTCTCAAGGAGTGTAGATTATGTTGTTGGCGTAAGTGATTGTGTAGAATGCAATCCTCTATGATTCATTTAATAGTATGGGGTGCTGTGTTGCATCCTAGGCAGGGGTCGACGGTAAAAAAATTGGTTAAACAATGTCTGAATATATGTCGTTACCCATGTCCAGAAGAGTCATTTGAGACTAGTTTGACATCTCTACCATGGTATACAGTTTGGGGAAAATATCAGTGCTTAAGAACTCTTATGGAAAGTAATTGAAAGGGGGCTGCCAAAGCCAATGTAGAGTAGACCTATGATGGCCCAATATCTAATTTTTATTATATTGACTATTTGATAGAGTGTGCTAATTTTGATACTTTTATCACAATACACAATTCCCACAAATTCTGCCACTAAGCCGCTACACTATTAGGCTATTGCCAAAACTTCTGGCCTTTACACAAGTTACTCAACTGAAATGTCCATCCTAGTACAAATAAAATAATATTTAACAAGCTAAACAGTTAACTGTGTACTCAAAATAATTATGAGTAACTAACCACCCATTTAACAATCTTTGGCATTCCAGTACACCATATTAGGCACACAGTCTTAAACTCACCTCAACACTAACAGGTCCTTCCTAATCTGAACAAACTGTGCGTACCTGGACCGATGACTGGCGTAGGTGTGACCATGTTCTGTATCGACCCCCTGAACACTCCATTCTTGTTGGTGCTCCAGTATACCAGTTTATCAACAGGGTCATACGCCACACCCAAAATCTGAAGAGGGAAGTTATATTGCAGACAGACATCGCATGTATTAAAGGAGTCAGACTTCTCACTTATCTTTAAACCCCAGGTTAATATATCACATGTTTATGGGTAGCACCCAGAGTGACGCCATATGGTGTCTGCAGGTTTCACGCCAAGCAATCAAATTGTCCATGGTGCAATCAAGACCCTATCAGCCTAGTGATTAACTAGGCTCCCTCCTCCACTACAGTACTATAAATACTATAAATACTAAAGTGGTCACTTCGATCACTAAAGCAGTCACTTCAAACACTAAAACTTGCTTAGAGGTTGAGGACACTGGGACTCCCGACACTGGCATATAGAAGAAAGAAGAGATCTGGTAGAGACTTTTAAGATAGTGTCAGGAAAGTATGATGAGGATGTGTGTGAAGGTATCTTCTTTATGTGTGAAGGTATCTTCTTGATGCGGGAGGGAACAAGAACGAGGACACTAAGAAAATGTAAAAGGAAAGAACTAGGCTTGAAAAGACAACTCTTTTGTGATAGAGTGGTAAATGAGTGGAACGCACTGCCCCAGTATGTAGTCTATTCCGAATCAGTAAAGAAGTTTGAAAGTAACTTTGATAAAGCATGGGGAAGACTAGATTTGAAGTTTGATTACAAAGCGAAAATACAGAATAGTAAAAATGTTGAGTCTGCTGCCGCCAACACCATGAACAACCGCAGCAGTGCAAGTACTTTTACGGAGCTGGATACACAGGCCTAATTTGCCTTTTTTTTCCAAGAGGATCTACTATAAGATACTGTAAGATATCCAAGCCTCTACAGGCTGGGAGAGGCAGTATTCCTCCATCTTTTGAGGTGGGAGGTAGTTACATCTTGCCATTTTGGCCACATTGCTTGGGACTGGGCGTACTTTTATGGTAGTACCTATGGTACAGTAGGGGCTAATATACCTTTCACCAGATCTTTACAGTCAATATATGGTCTGCTATGGTGCATTGTTTGCAAGTTTCCGGTGGAAATTATCGAATGATCAACATTTTCTTTTCAACACACTCGACACATTGTTGGACTATGGTTCAATAGTCGACACTATGTCGGACTATGGTTTGACAATGGGGCTTATAATTTCACCAAAACTGCGGCTCTAGACTAAATACTGGTTAAATTAGTAATGGTTGAAAATTACGGATAGAGTTTTCAAACCAGTTTTCTGTTAGAGTGTAAAAAAAAAAGGTCAATATTTACGAGTCACTCCACAGCTGGGATCTCATTTTTAACGGTAGTTTTGGGTTCCTATCATTCTATGCTTCATTGCTATAGACTTTTTATCCACCGGAATTTTTTTTTTTCTTGTTTTTTTTTTTTAGCATTAACCTAACCTAAAAACCTAACCTAACCTAAAAACCTAACCTAACCTAATAGCCCCCAAATACATTTAAGTTAGGTTTTTAGGTTAGGTTAGGCCTAATGCTAAAAAAAAAATAAAAAAAATAGCCTAGCCTAAAAAACTAAAAAACAAAACAAGAAAAAATAATATTTTCCGGTGGATAAAAAGTATATAGTAATGAAACAGTGATAGGAACCCAAAACTACCATTAGAAATGAGATTCCAGCTGTGGTGTGACTCTTAAATATTGACCAAAAAAAAATCTTTTCTATGCGATTGAGGGAGGCAAAAGGCATAACTGCCTATAGCGAGTGCCTCCCATAGTTGAAAGAGTGACAGGGCCAAAATAAAGGGACGTTAGAGCCAAAATGCCTAGACACACTGAGTTTGAAGCAATTTAAGTCATAGGAAGAGGGAAAGACCGATTCTGGGAGAGAGTTCCAGAGCTCCGCTGTGGAGTAGAAGAAAGTTTGAGAGTAACTTTTCACTCTTGGGTTGGAGAGTTGCACAGAGTAGGGGTGGGATTGAGTTGCAAGACGGGTACCACGTTCCCTACGTAAAGGAGGTGGTATGCACTGGGATAGCTCTGAGGAACACTGATTATTATAGTAGCGATAGAATAGCGAGAGAGATGCAACATTGCAGCGGAGAGAGAGAGATTGCAGAGAGTTGGTGAGTGGACGGGAGTTAATGATACGAAAGGCCTTCCTTTCAACCTTGTCTAGGAGAGCGGTGCGAGAGGAACCTCCCCACACATGTGAACAATACTCCATACAAGGGCGCACTATGCCCCTGTACAGAGCAAGAAGCTGTGCAGGGGAAAAGAACCCCCTAAGGCGGTTGAGCACACCCAGCTTCTGGGAGGCTGCCTTAGCAAGACTGGTAATATGGTCCTTCCAAATGAGAGCAGAAGAAAAAGAGACACCAAGAATATTGAGAAGATGAAGGGTTGATTTTTGTATTGTTGAAGAATAAGGGATAGTCCGCTAGGAGATCCTGATGGGTAGATAGATGGAGAAATTGGGTTTTGGAAGCATTAAAGTTAACAAGGTTTTCTCTGCCCCAATTGGAAATAGTATTTAGATCAGAATTTAAGGGTTCTATGGCTTCATTAAGTTTGTCGTTGAGGGATTGCTGGCTTGGGCATTCTGAAAAACTAATGTAGTGTAAGGTTGAGTAGTCTGCGTATGAATGGATGGGAATTAAGGTACAGTTAAGATCATTTATAAAAATTAGAAAGAGAATAGGAGAGAGGACAGAGCCCTGAGGAACACCGGAGTTTATAGGGTGAGGAAGTGAACAATGGCCGTCCACAACCGCAGCTATGGAACGGCCGGAAAGGAAATTAGACAAAGGCACAGATGGAGGGATAGAAACCGAAGGAGGGTAGTTTAGAAATTAAAGATTTATGCCAGACTATCGAAGGCTTTCGATATGTCTAGTGCAATAGAAAAAGTCTCACCGAAATCCCGAAAGGAGGAGGACCAAGAGTTAGTAAGATATGAAAGAAGATTACCAGTAGAGCAACCCTTAAGGAAGCCATACTGGCGATCTGAGAGCAGATTATGAGAAGAGAAATGCTTAAGAAATTTGGAAGCAAGAATAGTTTCAAAAACTTTAGAAAGAAAAAGAGATAAGAGCAACTGGACGATAGTTGGAGGGTTGAGAGCAGTCACCCTTCTTTGGGACAGGTTGAATGGGAGCAAACTTCCAGCATGAAGGGAAGACGTTCGAGGATAGACAGACGAAAGAGTTTGCCTAGGCAGGGAGTCAGCACGGAAGCACAGTTTTTGAGAACAGGAGGAACACCGTCCGGACCGTACGCCTTATTAGTGTTAAGTCCAGAGAGGGTAGAAAGTACATCTTTAGAAGAGATTAGGATATTAGGCATAAGTAAGAGAGAGGAGGGCGGAGAGGGAGGAATAGCACCGGAATCATCCAAGGTGGAGTTTCTAGCAAAAGTTTGAGCGAAGAGTTTAGCTTTGTCAGAGGAAGAAGTGATGGTTGTGCCATCAGAGTGGGAAAGGGGAGGGAAAGATGAGTAAGATAAATTGTTGGAGAGGTTTTTGGCTAGATGCCAGAAAGCTTGGGAAGAGCTAGAGTTGGATAGTTCAGTGCATTTATTATTGATGAAAGAGTGTTTGGCAAGTCTAAGAACAGATTTGGCTTGATTCCGGGCAGAAAAATATGAAGAATGAGAGTCTTGAGTTTTAAGGAGTCGGTACCGTTTGAATGCTTCCTCCTTATTGCGGACAGCAGTAGAACAGGTGTGAGTAAACCAAGATTTTTTATCATTAGTACCTTGTTCTTGCCGAAGTATATCTCCACATTGTTGCTCTGGTCTAGGGACAGCTTCCGCAGTGCCCCATCCTGAGCCACCAGCAGGAAACCCCCAGCACCAACTGAAAAAGACACAAATTGCTCAACCCCTCAATCCCATTACTGAACGCTCACACTACCACTGTTTTCTTTAACTTTTATAGGCAACTCTGCTCTGATGGCAGTTTAAGAGTTAAACAATGAATCTTGTCACTGAAGTTAATCTGGCTTCAGTCTACTTGAGATTTTTCTCAAGAAGTAGACAGAATATGGTGCTATCTAATAATTATGGTGAATGAAAATTATAGGTTTGATGCCCCCTTCTTTCACTTCATTAACCTTTTTCAGCATCAGAACTTTTAGTATATTGTTAATCATAAGACTATTCAGTGTACACTACACAAACAATCAAAATAGCAGCGGAGCAGGGCCTTTTCAGATAATTTTACTGTTTTATACTACCAAAACACTTTATAACCGATAATTTTTTTAAAGATATTTATACATATTTAAATAGTTTTCTTATGTATACCATGGTATAATATACTAAGGACCTTCACATTTTAGTTACCCAGTATCCTGCAATTTTAACAGCTAACCCCCGGCGAATTATTGAAATCTGCATCTACTTTGCCAGTTAAGAGTTTAACCCCAAAAGTATGGCACCATCGCCATCAATAGTTTTTTTTTTTTTACAGTGCTTTTATTGAGTGCCCATATAATTAATTTCCGAGGGGAATGACACATCGCAATGAATTATGGGTTATAACAAACTTATAACTCACATAAACAATGATGGGTCCCATATCGAGTTGGTCCTAGATTAAAACCAATATACCTTTACTCTCTATCTATCTATATGCTCAGGCCCAATCCCCATTTTGGGGCTAGCCGACTCAAAACAGAGCAAAAACAGGGAAAACACAACATAAAAAAAACGAATAAACACATAAAAAACACATAAAAAACACAAACTCACACACATCCAGGTCACCCAGGAGAAGACCAAGAGATCAGGGCCACCAAGGTCGCTCCAGCACTCCCCCGGCCCCCAGCCCCCGACCACCCGGATATGTTCCGATCTCGGCAGGCAGACATTCAGCGGAGCCAAAGCCACAAGCCCTCCCACCACACTTTCAGGAGTCTCCCCAGGCCAGGCACCTGATGGACTATTATCTAGTCCAACTTGCACCCGACCCCTTATTCCAAATGACCACATGTTCACTCAACTATTCACAAGCATTCTCCATTCACTCTTGTCCACCACCACTTCCCCTCCCTAATCTATGGTCATTCCTCTATCATCCAAAGCTTTTCTTACAGTCTCTCCATCTTAATGAGAGTCTTGCTGCCTTTCTATCTCCCCTTGTACCTGACTCACATATTCTCTTTCTAAGCCTTTCATCTCTCATTCGTTCAACATGACCATACCAGCTCAGCACCCTTCTGTCCACTTTGGCTGACCAAATGTTCCTGCTGCCCCACTCTCCTACGTATCTCTTCATTCCGTCTCTACGAGTAACTCCACACATACTCCTCAAGCAGCTCATCTCCATCACATCCAACTTTCTTTTCTCCTTTTTCTTCAGAGCCCATGTCTCATCCCCATACATCACTGTTGGCACAACAATTCCTTGATACAGTGCACTTTTTACTTTCACTCAGAGATTTCTCGTTTTCCACATACTTCCCATTGCTCCGAAAACCAACCTTCCTTCACTGTTTTACCTCCATTTCCATACCTCCACTCCTGCTTATCGTTCCTCCTAGATATTTAAAACACTCTACTTGTTCCAATAACACATCTAGATTCACCCTATGCTCTCCCCTATTACACACCATTACTTTACTTTTATTGACGTTCACCTTCAGTTTCCTCCTTCCACAAACCACACCAAACTCTTTGACTACCCACTGCAGTTTCTCCTCAGAATCTGCCACCAATGCTGTATCATCAGCGAACAGCAACTGATTCAACTCTCAATCTCTACCATTCTTTCCTACTAAATCCAATCCTCTTCCCATAGTTCTCCTTTTCACCACACCATCCATAAACATATTAAACAGCCATGGTGACATTACACAACCCTGTCACAAACCTACCTTTACCTCAAACCATCACTCAACTCACCATTTCCTACTCTAACACATGCTCTGCTCCCTTCATAAAAACTCTTAACCGCTTCCAACAAATTTCCTCCAATTTCATAAATCCTTAACACCTTCCACATTGCTTCACGGTCCACACGATCATACGCTTTTTCCAAGTCCATAAAAGCCCAAAATATCTCCTTATGCTTCTCTAAATACTTCTCCCATAACTGTCTTACCTTTACACAATGAAGAAATATTATCATGGGTTCTTTTGCTACTTATTAATTTAGTTTTTCATGTTTAGAGGTTCTAGAAAGTACTGTACTAGCAATTATTTTTCCCAAGTGTTACAGGTCTAGGACTAACTTATTTTATTTATTTATTTATTTTGATAGAACATGGCAGTATTAAAAAGCACCCCCTGGCTACAACGCAGCCACTTTTGAGGGGGAAGAGTAAATGAGCATTGTATTGCACAAAATCCTTGCTCATCCCCTTCAATTATTCTGTATTTTTGTTAGAGTAAGATCAGAACTTTGGCATAACTAGAATAAAGAGAAGTTTTGTAGTCATGTTACACTAATAATACTTATTCAGTGCAGTATATACAGATTAACACCAATACTCTAGTAGTTTATGGGGATACCAGGTAAAATTACAATAGTCTTACCTGATGCTTTGCAAGTGACATTGTCCGGCTGGAGGTAGTAATATTTTTGGCATGTACAACCGAATGATCCTTTGTAGTTTTGGCAGAAGTGATCGCAGGCCAACACACTGTCCGTACATTCATTTATATCTGTGACCAAAAGATATATTTTTAAGATTTTCCAAGCCATCGATAGCGAGGCTGCAAATTTTGAAAAATTGGAAACATATCCACCGATTTTAGTTTTATTTTTAGCTCTGAGAGGCATTTTTTGTAAGCGGACAGGCCAAGCTTATAATATATTACTAAAAAAAATCTAAACACTATAATTAAACTGCTAACACCTAAATGACCGATAGGTTTAGGTTGGGAATCCTCTCGCTTAACTATTAGGCTATTTATAAGCACAGTTCAATGTGTACTTTGTTGTGTCAATGATACCAATAGACTGGAGGAGTGCATGGATTGTGCCGTTGTACATGGGGAAGGGAGATCGGCAGGAGTGTTCAAGTTATAGAGGTATTAGTTTATTGTCAGTGGTTGGAAAGCTGTATGGCAGGGTGTTGGTAGAAGATAATATAGTGTACGGAAGTTACAATAGAAGAACATTGCGGTTTTAGGAGGGAAAGCGGGTGCATGGATCAGATTTTTGCAGCAAGACAGTTATGCGAGAAGTATTTAGAGAAGCACAGAGATATTTTGGGCTTTTATGGATTTGGAAAAAGCGTATGATCGTGTGGATCGTGAAGTAATGTGGAAGGTGTTAAGGATTTATGAAATTGGAGGAAATTTGTTAAAAGCAGTTAAGAGTTTCTAAGAAGGGAGCAGAGCGTGTGTTCGAGTAGGAATTGGCGAGTTGAGTGAATGTTCGAGGTAAATGTAAGTTTGCGATAGGGTTGTGTACCATGGCTGTTTAATATATTTATGGATGGTGTGGTGAGGGAGGTGAAAATGAGAACTATGGAAAGAGGATTGAGTTTAGTAGGAAAGAATGGTAGAGATTGGGAGTTTAATCAGTTTCTGCTCGCTGATGACACAGCGTTGGTGGCGGATTCTGAGGAGAAAATGCAGTGGGTAGTCAGAGTTTGGGGTAGTTTGTGGGATGAGTAAACTGAAGGTGAAAGTCAATAAAACTAAAGTAATGGTGTGTAATAGGGGTGATCGTAAGGTGAATCTAGAAGAGAGGCTGGATGGGGAAATATTGGAACAAGTAGAGTGTTTTAAATATCTAGGAGGAACGATAAGCAGGAGTGGAGGTATGGAAATTGAGGTAAAACAGTATGAAGGAAGGTTTTCGGAGCAATGGGAAGTATGTGGAAGGTGAGAAATATCTAAATGAAAGTAAAAAGTCCAATGTATCAAGGAATTGTTGTGCCAACAGTGATGTATGGGGCCGAGACATGGGCTCAGAAGGAAAAGGAGAGAAGCAAGCTGGATGTGATGGAGATTAGCTGCTTGAGGAGTATGTTTGGAGTTACTCATAGACCGATTGAGGAATGAAAAGATACGTAGGAGAGTGGGGCAGCAAGAAGATTTGTCGGCCAGAGTGGACAGAAGGGTGCCGAGCTGGTATACATACATAACATTTTAAGACCGAGTGCTCCACACATACGTGCAGTTTCAGTCTCTTGTCCTAATAGTGGCATTCCAGGCAACCCTGTTAAGGGCTGCTTCACTTGTCAAGTTTTTGGATTTGAGATCGGCACGTATAGTCAGATCTCAGGTCTTCCTGGGTGCAGCTCCCTCCACAATCACAGACTTTCATCTTTTCACCCAATTTTGTTCATCCATCCTCTCCACATGCCCATACCATCCCAGTCTACTTGTACGCACCTCCTCGCTAATACTTTTTATACCAAAGCGTCTCCTCAGCTCATCACTGGTTATTCTATCCTGCAGTTTGGCCCCACATATCCATCTCTCCATTCTCATCTCATTCCATTCTGTTGACATCCTCTACTTTAATGGCTCACGTTTCTGAGGCATACCTCATTGCACTTCTAACACAGGAGGCATACAGCTTTCCCTTCAGGGGGGGGGGGGGGGGGGGGGGACATTCTTTTCATAGTCAGAATTGGCAGTTCTCTGAACTTCCCCCAGCCACATATAATTCTAGAGACAGTGGCAGCCTCGGCACCACCATTGGCAGAGATGGTATCTCCTAGGTAACAAAACTTGTCCACCAGCTCCAATGACTCATTTCCAAAATTCACGGCCACAGGCTCATCATTTACCACAAGCTCGCCCTTGCACACTACGCACTCAAATTTCTCTATTTCTGAGCCTATCTATTTCAAAGTTTGCTAATTTAAGGTTTGAGAGAACGGCTCGCAGTGTTTTTGAGAGAATTTGAAGCGTTTTTCACCAATTATCTTTCGTGGCCATGTCAATGGTTGTTGGACAATGACTTTACCTAACTAAATTTTCTCAAATTAGGAGATTTTCACAAAATTTTACTGGTAGATATCCTTAAGTGTATAGGGAGTATACCAATTTTGGCCATAATTGTGCAGACTACATTCAGGAATTTAGGTCTAACTCTGAAACTAGATGGAGACTAATTTAAGTGACAATTTATACAAAAGTTTAACTACAAGATGAGATGGGCGCATAGAAGCTAAATTTTGTTACTGTAATGGCAACCCAAGTATACTAACCTTCACAAGTTTTGTGGTCTTTCTTGAGGAGATAGCCGGGGGCACAGCTACAATGTGGACCTTTGGGACTGGAGAAACACCGATACGAACACTGGTTGTCAACACAAGACTCATCTGAAATGCACACGTACACTTCAAAGAATACATACACTTTAAAGAATATATACATACAAATTTAAAGATAGTCTTTTCCACATTGAATGTGGTTACAGTCTCACATTGATATTCGGTGTGAGCGTCCTGGGTTCGAATCCACGGACTGCCACATGTGTTTGTAATATTTCATTAATCGATTTTAGGAGTAGAGTTGGTTGTTGGATAGAACATAATAATTCTATATGGCGGCTTTCCAGGCGGCCCTGTCAAGTTCATTATTTTGAGATCTGACCGGAGTACCTGATACCAAGTCATTCTAGGTCTACCCCAACATGCAGTTCCCCCCACGTTCACAGTCCGGCATTCTTCACCAAGTTCTGATCATCCATTCTCTCCTAGTGTCCAAACCAACCAAGTCTGCTCGTGTGCATCACTTCACCGACACTCCTAAATCCTAATGCCCAGACGCTTTCTTAATGCCTCGCTCTATACCCCGTCCCGGAGGTTAACACCACATATTCATCTTGCCATTTTCTTCTCATTCGGTTCCATTTTATCGATATCCTCCGCTTTAACCGGCCAAGTCTCGGAGGCATAGGTCATCGCACTTCGAACACACTAGGTATACACCTTCCCTTTAAGGTGAAGTGAGGGTCCTTTTATGGTTAGGAATGGCAACGTACAGCTCTCTAAACTCCCCCCTGCCACTAGCAATGGAGCCAGCTTCAGCGCCAACTCCGGCAGAAACCGTATCGCCCAAATAGCAGAATTTATTCACACTCCAGGGTTACACTGTCAAAATCAACACTAACATGCGGGTCATTCAACACAAGTTCTCCCTTGCACATTCAAAGTCCATTATTCTTGTCAAAGGTCCTCTAGTCTCAATACATCTCTTGTGTACCCCGTCACTACAGACAGTTTTCTCATAGCTCACTGCATTACTTCCCTTGGCACCCGGTCAAAGGCCTTCTCTCAAGTAACAAAACTTATTCACCTGCTCCCACGAAACACTGGCTGAGAGGACACTTTAGGGTAGGTAATTCAGCACAAGGTCCAACTTGCATACTACAGTTTAACTTTATCACAGGTCCTTTAATCCTAGTAAAATAAAGAGTTTCATTCTATAATGTACCTAGTATGGTCCGACTACATATAATCTAGTTCATGCCCACCCTTTTCCTAAATAAAGCACATGGGAGTGCACCAATTTCTGGATTTCCCCGTTCTATTATACTACGGGTGACTTGGTTTTACCTACTCTTAACCCCTTCGACCCATGTTATGTGCCGCCTATGTATGTAACCCACAGTACCAGGGACGTTGTCCTCTTTAATTAATCTTGTCCTATGTCACTTAGAGGGTTCAGCTTTGTATGAGAACTGCTCTAGGATCCCACGGAACAGTACCGATGGTTAGCAACCTATCTCCCCCTCCCACCCCCCACCCCCCCACAGCTGGGCGGTACGGGGCAAATTCTATAGAGAGTCCAGCCGGGCAAGGAGGGTTAACATTCTATTTACCATGCCCTCCCTCCAGTTATTGAATTTAGCCTTGGAACTATGTATTTCTGCAATAAATTTACCAAAAATGATTAAACCTTTAGGATCTTTCCCTATTGATGAAATGCAAGCGCTACTGAATCTGCATTCTGCTGATGTGAAAAACTGGCACACATAACTTTGTAAGCTATCAGCCTATGCCCGAGAGGGAGTAGTTTGAATATAGAAAAACAAATTATCAAAATGAAATATTAAAAATAAAAATAAATTAATACCGAATCCACACCAACTTACTGCATCTTCCTCCCTCGTCCGATTGATCCAAGCACTCAGCATGGCCATCACACAATAGCTCCGGCATGATGCACTCGCCAGATTTGCATTGGAAGTGGCTGGGACGAGCCTCGCACTGGGAGGATTCTGACAAAAAATATAACAATAGGATTCTTTGATCGCAAAACCATTTAACTCCATCGGTATTCTTTGTAAAGAAGTCCCAAGTCAACAAGTATAATTATTACAGGTTAAGTTAACTTACAGGTCCACTTAGTTATTCCTCATTGATATGGTCTACTACTTACCGGTAAGTCATCAATCCTACGCCCCGCTTCCAGGTTAGTGCCCCAAAAGGGATGGCCATGGCAGAAACTGCTTCCAGGCTCTAAGACATGCCCCCCACTGATCTACTCACAGTGCCATTTCCACTAAGTGGATTAAGACACTTAGCACTGAAGGAGCAGACTCAGAGCAGTCCCTCAGCCGGATGGCAGTTCCAGTTTTGCTATTTGATTTACCCCAGTGGGGGCTGGAAACATACCAAGCACATGAATTTTCTGAAGATAGGAACCAGTGGTCCACTGCTCCAGAAGTTGATTGCACCACCAAAGTGACTGGCGGTGGGGTCGCTGCATCCCTACGCCAGAGAGAGAAAGGACGACTTGTGCCAGTGATCTGCGAGAGTAAGACACTAGGGAACCGGTACGTGGTCTAGGAATCTAGGAATATACAATTAGTTTAACCAGACCACCGAGCTCCCAGATCGAACTCCTACAGGGCTGGCCCGAAGGATTAGATCATGATGTGCGATCAATCAGAGCAGAAATGGAACGATCAGGAAGGGATTAAATGTAGTTCAGGAGAGAAGTCTTTTAGGAAACGGAAAAGACAGTAGGAGGAGAAGGACGAAGATTCTGCTAGTATGGCACAAAGGTAGTTATTGCAAAAATAAAGAAAGCGTAGGCGGGAATACTTTCGACAGTCTGTAAAAGTGTGGCGAATCGTCAGAGACGTGCCGCATGTGGAACATTGAGGTTGAAGACCGTGTGGGGACGACATCAAGTAGCCATGGGTTAAATGCCTGTGACCATTCCGGAGACGGGTCAGAAGAACTTCGCAATGTCGGGTGGAATGAAATGATTGCCAAGGGCCCACTGCAGGTTTCACAAGGCGAAGGAGGTTTGTGGCAGGGGATTGAGGACCAAAATATTTGCCATCGCCGAGTAATAACTTGCCGCAATCCAGTCGTTGACAGGTAAAGCATCATGGGTGACCGGTAAGACTACGGACTCTTTTGCAATCCGATCGGCAACTTCGTTCCCCCGGATGCCGACATGGTTAGGCACCCAGCAAACTTTAATTATGAATCCACAGGTATACAGGGAATGGAAGGACCGATGGAAGTTTTACAACTTTATTTCGTGGATCAAACATCTGGAGGGCAGCTTGTGCACTCTGTGAGTCACTATATATAACATACATCGATGGTGGAGAGTCTTGAAATATATCAAGTGCAGCACGTATGGCATACAACTCCGCTGTAAAAACCGTAGCCTGAGGTGGGAGCGAAAACTGTATTCGCGTAGTGGGGGACACAGCAGCACAAGCGACACCCGAGGAAACTTTGGAACAGTCATTGTAAATCGCTATATGGGGAGACTTGCGATGGATATGCTCAAGTGCATGTTGGCATAGGACACCAGGAGCAGTGACATTACGTTTAGATAAAAAGGATAAATATGTACATACCTGTGGTAGACTGAGCATCCAAGGCGGACACAAAGGAATGGGAGGGAGGAGGCGGATCTTGAGGGAAGAAGAGAAAAGAAGGCGTGCCGCCCTGCTAGGGAAGGCGAGGTCAGAAGCAGGGGGTACCTGAAAGAGGTCACGAACAGGGGAGTCAGTATCTTGAAGCCGTAGCGCCCGGCGCATAGTAACTAAATCACGATGGTAGTTCAGTGAGAGTTCCCCGCATTCAGCCAACACAGACAGAGTGGGAGAGAATCGGAAAGCCCCAGTGCAAAGGCGTATACCTTGATGGTGTAGTGGATCAAGAAGTCTCAGAGTTGCCTCGGACGCAGCCCCATAGACGGAGCTCCCATACTCCAGGATAGTAAGGACAGTGGCTTTGTAAAGCAAGGTCAATGAGGAGCGCATAGCACCCCAGGAAGCAAGACAATTTCTTGGAGATTAATTGCCGTAAGAAATTTCGCTCGAATGAACGCTATATGCGCATTCCAGTCAAGATGTGAATCATAGACAAGACCTAAGAATTTTACATCCGGACAAAACAAAATGGGGGCACCCAGAATCCTCAACTGTATGTCCTGATCTTTCAGCCACCGTTTATCTTTGTAAAACATAATCGCCTTTGTCTTTTCCGCAGGAAACTGGAAGCCGACAGACGATGCCCAATCAGTCATGTTTTGTATAGCAGTATTGAGAATCCGTTGGGAATGCCGGAGTGATCGTGAGGAGTAATAGATCGCTAGATCATCGACAGAGACTGGAAACAACCGGCAGTAGGTTCGCAATAACACCATTGATCGCAATCGTGAAAATGGCACCACTTGGCACACTCTCCTGTGGAATACCTTGTTCAAGCTGAAAAGTGTCTTAAAGGGAGTCTTCTATTCGGACAGCGAATGTTCGGCGAGAAAGAAAGTTGGATAGGAATATCGGCAGGCAACCCCGTATCCCAAGATCATGAGTACGGAGGACCGAGCGATGCCAGGTCGTGTCGTATGCCTTCTGGATGTCAAAGAAGACTGCCACCATAGCCTGACGGCAATCGAACCCCCGCCTAATTGCTGAGTCAAGGAGGAAGTGTGAATCGAGAGTAGATCGGAATGGTCGGGAACCAAATTGAGTCTGAGAAAGTAGGTTAAGGTGGCGAACACACCAAGACAAACTTTTATTGACCATTTTCTCAAGCAGCTTGCATAGACAGCTAGTCAATGATATGGGTCGATAGTGGTCAGGGGAGCTGGGATCTTTGCCAGGCTTAGCTATCGGTACCACCAGGGCATGACGCCAAGAATGGGGGAAAAGGCCGCAAGACCACAAGTGATAATAGAAGTCTAAGGGAGCAAGAGGTTTCAGGAGATCGAAACTGATATCAGGACCTGGAGCAGATGAGGTACAAGAGGCGAGAGCAGTGGCCAACTCTACCATAGTGAAAGGATTGTTGTAAATTTCATTATTGGTAGCAAATTGTAGGGGGGTGTTCGTCCGCGTCTTGATGCGGACTACGCAAGGGTGCATGAAGATTTACCAGACCACTGAAAGAAGCTAGATGGCAGCCGAGGACGTTAGCAATAGTCTTCTGGTCATGAATGCGCTGGCCATTATGTGATGGAGCATACCGAGGGGGCCGAATATGAAGGCCGTTGATCTTATGGAACTTGTCCCAAACCGAACTCATCAAAGTAGTAGAGGAAATAGAAGACACATATTCGTTCCATGACGGAGACTTGGAAAACCTAATTTCTTTCTTAAGTGTAGCCAAGATCTTATTGTACACTGGCCTTAGGGATTGAATTTCGAGAAGAGAAACCATGGCGCTTAAATGAGGGGTCGTCGTAGATTGTAGGGATTCGAAGGAGCGGTAACGTCTAATGAGCCGATCCAATCGTCGACCGATGGCAAGTTTCTCACCGACCAAATTCCGTAGGTGGTCAGACCACCAAGGGACATTTGGGCGTGGAGGGGAACCAGAGGACACAGGGATGGTCTTATCAGCTGCAAGTTTAATAAATGAAACTGTCATTAAGAGTGTCCGGATTCCGTTGGTGTTGGAAAGGTGGAATGCTACGCATGTATAGTTGAAACTTACTCCAATCTGCTTTACGTAAATTATAACGCGGACGTGGGTCGGGCATGTGGAGACCTAGGCACGAAATGAGAACCGGATAATGGTCACTGGTATGGGAGTCGTCCAAAACGCGCCAATCGAACCTGTCGACAATGGAGGAGGAACAGATGGAAATGTCCACCGATGACAGTGTGATGCGTATGCGAAAAGTATGTAGAGATTTGATTGGAGTTGAGGCAGCAAAAACCTGTCCAACAAATCTTCAATGCACCAGCCCAGACCATCAGGAGTGGGAGAAGTATGATCCCATAAAGGACTGTGGGCGTTAATGTCACCCACGAGAAGTACGGGCTCAGGGAAAGAAGATAAAAAGGGGTGGACACTACGCAAATCATAGTTAAAACTAGGTTGGTTGTATACGTTGCAGACAATGAAATGAGATTCACCTGGGAGAAATAGCTGGATAGAAGAACATTGGAGATAAGCATCTGGGGGCGTGAAGATGTTGAATGTCAGAGAATTGTGCACATATATTGCAGAGCCTAACTCATTCCCGGTTGCGGGTGAGCGGCTCGCCAGGGTATAGTTAAAGATATTGGAGTGGTCCTGTCCAACGTGTTGGATGCAGAGAAAAATAGGCATATGTTCCTTATGTAATCGTTGGACGTCCCCCAGGCGGACCCTGGATAGGCCATTTGCATTCCAATGAATGATGCAATGGCTAAATTTCATGTTAATGACTTAAGGTTATGTAAATTAACGGTAGAGGAGCGACTCTGTGGAGGTCTGGCACCTGTCACTTTAGCATGTGCCTGTTTGGCCAAGTTCGTTAAGAATGAATAGTGGTTAGAGAAAACTTGTCCCGGCGAAGGTTCAGATGGTAGGAACAGAAACAGTCGTGCGGGTCATGGACGAATGCATCAGTCAGTTTGACAGTAGGCGACAGAAAAACTAATGATGGCAACCATATTATCTTTACGGAGGGAGAAAGCCACTCGACACTCTGTAACAAAGCATGAGTGACATCCGCAATCTGAGTGATGATGAAGGAATGGCAGATTCAAGTGAAGTGCGTCGCGTGTGTTTAATAGAGGTTAAAGAATGGGAGGAAGCGCCTTCTGAGAGTGAAATATCCCCCTTGCGCGTAGTGGTGTGCGGCAAAGGTGATTAACCCTCCGCAGCTCTTAAAGTCACAACATAGTCAGTCGGTGAAGTGTGGGGGTGGGGGGGGGGGGGTAGGTGTTTATTTGGGTGTGGCAGTAGGGAAACAGTCCTGGCAAACGGCGGGGAAGGGAGGCAGGAGAAGTAGGCGAATGGGTGATTGAAGTTAGACATTTCGCCATCTTCACATGACTATTTTTAAGAGACATTGAAGTAGGGTCATCAGGGTGATCACTGCCACGTTTGCCAGTCGCACATTCCGCATCCATGTCTATAGGGGCAGTAAGGGGGGGGGATCTTGGAAGGAAGGACAGCAAACAGATTAGCAGTTAGAACAACTGGGACTAGGGAAGAAGGGGAAGCAATATCCGAAGGTATGGGAGCAGTCTTTTTCAGGTCCAGCGGGGGAACAGGGGAAGAATCACCGGGAGTGGGAGAAGCTGAAGATGGCATAGATGCGTTAGTGGAGGCAGTGGTCGACTCCAAACGCGGTGCTGGCACGTCTGGAGAGCGAGGAGCAGGAGGGGGATGACCACCATGGGGACCAGAAAGTTGGCTGGCCAGTGATTTCAGGACTACATCTCGGTAAGAGCTTCGTTTAGCGGGATTGTGGACTCCCTTCACAGCCAGCTTAAGTTTGGCACGCGAGACTGCGTATCCGGACCTAGTAATAAGGAGTTTCAGCTCAGTATTGTAAACATGAAATTCACAAGTCTTTGATCTAGCATGGTGAGGGCTGCCACAGTTTATACAGCGAGCCTCCCCACAATTCCAAACTGTAGCGTGGGATGTTGAGCTACAGTAGGCGCAAACTGGGGGATTGAGACAAGTCTTTGTAGAGTGAGTAAATGATTAGCAGTTTTTTCATTGTAAGGGGTTAGGGACATAAGGGCGAACATCTCTCCGTTCCCCTAATATCACCAGCCTTTCAGGGAGAGTACTTCCCTGGAACGTGAGGCGTGCAATGTTCAGCATCTTGGACGAGCGACTGATGATGGCCTTTTAAATAATGACATCAGAGCATTTATACCGTGTCAGTTGTAAGCAGTCTAGGACAACACTAGCATCTAGGCTCACCTCTGTGTGTGGGAAGTCAACAGTGCCCTGGATTAAATTGAACTGATTGTGATCACTTACAGTGACTGGAGTACCAGCCACCATACTGATGCGTAGATAGGCAGCAGATTGGTCCTCTGTAGTGGTCTCTATCAGCCAGTCACCTTCAGCAGAGGCCTGCAGCGATATATCTCGAGAGGGGAAAACAGACAACAGGCGATGTTAAAGTTCCCAATAAGTCAAAGGGCTTTCCGGGTGGAGAAGATAACGAGGCCACGATTGCTCACCAAATAACTCGTCAAAACGGAGAAGAGTGGGGTGGGGTGGGGTGTATACGTACGACGACTGGGTAGGCGCCGGTTGAGAACGTTAGGAGCCGGAGGGCTGGGAGACTGAGATTAGGGCTGGGAACCATTTGGCAGTACAGCACGATTAGTGGAGGTGGAGGAGGAGGCATCAGTGGGGGCAGTGTCTTCGGATATCTTGGGATCTGGAGAGGCCGTGGCAGGAGGAGGAAGATCTGGAATCCCTTCTGGCAGGGGAGCATTGGTAGGAAACGCATCCCCATCTATGGAAGATGGTAGTTGGGAACCAAAAGTACACATAGTAGGATGTGACGCAGTTTCCCGCTGGGCGGCATATTTCAATTGTCCAGACGAAGGCGGAGTGTCATGGTCACGTACAGGCGGTGTCGGGTGGATGGAAGTCACGGTCGGAACAGAGGAAGGATCAGCATCAGGGGAAATAAGTGGAGTAGGTGCTTCGAACGTACCATCACACCCTGGCGAGGGGGAGGGAGAGGGGGCAGAGACAGCAAACAATGGAGTCATCAGGTGTCTCGAGAGTCTTAGCCATATTGAAGAGAAGGGAGGTAAGGTTGGGGGGCTCCACAAGCAGGCTCGGGTCCCACACCCCGATTCCATCCTAAGTTGCCCCCCAGAATATGACATCACCGACCGCAGGAAATACTAGCAGAAGCCGCAGGAAAATAAGTCTGAAGGTGCGGAGCAGTAGGACCACGGTACCAAGCACAGATTAAACAGACTGCCTCAACTGTGCTCAACCGCCTCAAGGAGTTCTTTACCCCTGCGCAGCTACTTGCTCTGTAAAGGGGCACAGTGCGTCCTTGTATGGAGTATTTTTCACATGTGTGGGGAGGATCCTCTCACACCGCACTCTCTAGATAAAGTAGAAAGGAAAGCCTTTCGTATCATTAACTCCCGTCCACTCACCAACTCTCTGCAATCTCTCTCTTCACCGCAATGTTGCATCGCTCTCACTATTCTATCGCTACTACAATAATCAGCGTTCCTCTGAGCTTTCCCAGTGTATACCACCTCCTCTACGTAGGGTATGTAGTACCCACCTTGCAACACAATCCCACCCCTACTCTGTGCAACTCTCCAACCCAAGAGTGAAACTATTCTCAGACTTTCTTCTATTCGACTGCGGAGCTCTGGAACTCTCTCCCAGAATCAATCTTTCCCTCTTCCTATGACTTATTTGCTTCAAACTGTGTGTCCAAGCATCTTAGCTCGAACGTCCCTTGATTTCGGCCCTGTCACTCTTTGAAATCTGGGAGAGGCATTCGCTGCAGGCAGTTATGCCTTTTGTCTCCCTCATTCACATAGAAAAAAATAAATAAAATATACGACCGCCAGCATCAGAACTGCCGAGTCCAATTTAATATTACAGGATGAACCGCAATAAACATGGCGGAAGACATAGCAGTCGAGATCCGATAGCAACAGTATAATAGGTAAAAGGCGAATCTGACCCCATTTACGGAATGCCGGCACCATCCCACAATATGTACTAGCCAAGATAAGGGGGGAAAAAGTCTAACAATATCTCGCTATGTCGACTGCTCCCAGAATCCCAACAAGGACAACATTGGGGTTACGGGTTATGGTACCTGGGATTGCCTGCTCCATGAACTTGACCCTGATCCTACTGCCACTCATTCCGCTAAAGCACAAGCTTCTATTGGTTCTTCCTAGTCGGCAAGCGCCCAGAGACACCCGGACGGGGAAGAGACATTTGGGCAAGTCTCCTAACGGTGTAGCCTCTGTTCACCTAGCAGTATAAATAGGAACCTGGTATAAGTGGACGAAGTTGTGACGTCCCATCTGGGTTTGGTGATTGGTTACAAGGCGAGATGGGTATCTTACTGGTCAACCTAAGCCTTCGGGTGAGACTGGTACCGTAGTGAGAATGGTACCGTACAGATTAAGCCTTAGTTTCCAGATTTCGCCAATTGGCTAAAATACAGACTACACACATCCACAGCCATTCCAACGATACATAAATACTTAACATACATTTCACGCAATACATTCCCAGTTAAGGAGGCGCGATAATAATGAGCTTAGCTCTCATTGCGTGGATTCCCCTTGACGAACAAGCAAACTAATTACCTCCCACATTTGTCAAAGTCTTAACAGGCCGCACGTACTGACCAGCAGAGTTGTCCTACAGCAAGCCGAGGAGGAAGCTAAGTCCCCACGCCCGGAGGTAGGGAGAATGAGGAAAGAGGAAAAGTAGGGAAAAGACTATACAAGCAGACAAGTATCAGATAATCCCACGGAAGGGTATCCGATATCGAGGACGACATAATCAAGACGTTTCGATTCTCCATCCCGAAGAAGGGAGTGTACTAACTAGAAGAGACTAACAAAATCATATAATACAAAGAACACCAACTAAGACTACCTTAAAAACTAGGCCTAATTCCGCTAAAGGAAAGGCCCAGTAGGACAGAGCAAGGGGAGAACTAGGACGAATGATAAAAGAGGAAATAAAAGGCTCAAGGAAAATTAGTTCAGCAGACGACGGGGGTCTGGGGCAGAGTGGCGACAGCTGGTAGAACTCCCCCACCCAGCACCAGACCCCAGTCGCCAGCCCCTAAGCCAACCACGTTGGCAGCGAGCATAAGATGGGGGGGGGGGGGGGGGGGGGGGTTCAAATTACTTTACATATATAATTATAGTACAGTAAATTAGTCCTTGGGCTGTACAAGCAACCCTGTGACCAGTTTCATTAACAATGTGAATGTTTGCATCTGTTCAACATATGGCACAGATTACTCAGACTACAAACAACCACAGCAACTCGAACAGTACAGTAACATCCAACATTTAATTTGTGCACTACATGCAAACTAGCCACCTTGCCTATGCATAAGGCTCTAGTAAAAAAGGATACAAGTACTGTATCGGCAATATCTACCATTTCCATATTACTAGGTAGGAATTTGATTGCACAGTACGTACTATCTACACCACATGGTTTTGAGGTTCAGATGTTGCTGCTGCTGTTACCCAGGCTGTCTGACCGAGCAGCCCCAAGGTCCCGAGCAAGGCCAAGGCCATAACCGAGCACCTCCACAAAATCCTCCCTGCTTACACTTAATTAAGGCCAGGTGACCGAAGCCAGTCCAAGGCGGGGAGCCGAGGAGGGTGCGGAAACGCACGTGAAACCAAAGCCGAATCCAAGGCCCTGTTCCCCTCAGCAATTATGAAGGGAAAGTTGAGGGGCAAAGGAAAAATGAGTTTCTTCAGCTCCCAAACTGCCAACCTCTAGGTTGGCAGTAGGGAGGTCAATCCACGGAAGAGACGCAGTCACTTGAGATTCATAACATTTTAAGACAGAGTGCTCCATACATACGTGCAGTTTCAGTCTCTTGTCCTAATGGCGGAGTTCCAGTCAACCCTGTTAAGGGCTGCTTCACTAGTAAAGTTTTTAGATTTGAGATCGGCACGTATAGTCCGATCCCAGGTCTTCCTCGGTCCACCCCTTGGTGCAGCTCCCTCCACAATCACAGACTTGCATCTTTTCACCCAAATTTGTTAATCCATTCTCTCCACATGGCCATACCATCCCAGTCTACTTTTACGCATCTCCTCGCCAATACTCTTTATACCTAAACGTCTCGGCTCATCAATTGTTATTATATCCAGCAGTTTGGCCCCACACATCCATCTAACCATTCTCATCTCATTAAGTTTCATTCTGTTGACATACTCTACTTTAACAGCCCATATTTCTGAGGCATACGTCATTGCATTGAAAATTATACATTCCATTGCACTTCTAACACATGAGGCATACACCTTTCCCTTCAGGGGGAGAGGCATTCTTTTCATAGTCAGAATTGCCAGTTCTGAATTTCCCCCAGCCACATCTAATTCTAGCGACAATGGCAGCTTCGGCCCCACCGGCAGAGAAGTTATCTCCTAGGTAACAAAACTTGTCCACCAGCTCCAATGACTCATTTCCAAAATTCACGGCCACAGGATCATCATTTAACACAAGCTCGCCCTTGCACACTACGCACTCAGTAAGCTATGGATATGGCAGAAATGGCTCAGCTCTCACTCCAATAGACCAGCCCATCGCCACATTACTAAAACTCCAATCCTCTCAGCATCAGCTAGGAAAGGCTCTAGAAAGCAGTCCTTGGCGTGGGGATAGGTCCACTATTTCAACTCACTTTCGGAGTTGGGCATCCGCCCATGGTGCCCAACTTTAATCTCATCTAGCATTACTGCACTGCAAGTGAGGGAACGTAAAATAAAATAAGCGGGATAAATGTGTGGAAAATATTAAAAAATTAATTCCTGAGAGGGAACTGTAACCATGTCATATACTGGGTACTTTCTATGGCACACAGTGCAGATTCGTAGTGCACAAGGTCTCTGGTTACCATATTCTAATGTGCACTGGGTGCCACTGTATAATATAACTCTTCAATTAGTCTTTTATGAACTTTACCTAAAAAGCATTTTCCCTTTTATTATTTAATATTTTTGAGATATGAATTTTATATTTGTATACAAAAGCCTAGAATCTCTATTACCAGACGCCTTGATACCCGAGGGGATGGACACTAATGAATCTACTATTAGATCACTTGTGGGAATGGTCTGGAATGCTTTCCATTCTGCAAATTAAGCATTCATGGGCAGTAATACCAATAACCTACCTTATACCAACATAATTTGCATTGGCAATGCAGTAGTGATATTCAGAAGTACAGTACTTAAACTATTATTACTGTAAATTATATTCAAAGGGACAGTTACTCACCACAATTCTCTTCGTCATCTCCCTCCGGACAATCCAAGACTTTATCACAATGAAATTTCTGGTGGATGCAGCGGCCACTCAGACACTTGTACTGGAAACTGCTGCAAGATACCTGTGGTAGATTTATAATTTCATTTAAGATTAATTTGGAGTTTATTTCTTATTTTAAGTAAAGATCATAACACGGAGACGCCCCTTATATATTTGGTGGTTAAAAAATAAATATTTTACACATACCATACAGCGTGTTTTACAAGACTACTAATAACTAAGTTTTTTGTTGTTGCTGCTGTTCCCCAGGCTGTCTGGCCGACCAGCCCCAAGGTCCCAAACAAGGCCAAGGCCATAACCGAGCGCCCCCACAAAACCCTCCCTGCTTACCACTAATAAAGCCCAGGTGACCGAAGCCACTCAAAGGCGGGGAGCGGAGGAGGGTGCGGAAACTCCCTCGAAACCAAAGCCCCACCCAAGGCCCTGTGGCCCTCAGCAATTATGAAGGGAAAGTTGAGGGGCAAAGGAAAAATGCAACTCTTTGGCTCCCAATCTGCCAGGGTTGGCAGTAGGAAAGTCAATCCACAGAAAAGACGCCATCACTTGAGATCTACAAAATATATAAGTAAAAGGAACAGTCAGTAAGCTATGGGTATGGCAGAGAACGCTCAACTCTCATTCTGATAGACCAGCCCATCACCATCACGACGAGAGTTAGAACCGACAGTCATCCTATTTATACAGTTAATTTTGGTATAGCACTGTTGAGGCTGGTGTAGTGTAGATAGGTGCTGAAAGGAGACTTTATTGATTCTTGCTGAAGCACAGTTACCACTATAACAACATAAGCCACAATGATATTGTGGGTCAGTGTTATGCCAGGATTTGACTGTGCTACAGTCAAAGGGGTCGGGCGCAAGTTGGACTAGATAATAGTCCATCAAGCACCTGGCCCGGGGAAACGGTTTACTGTATATGAAGGATGCGCCTGGAAGTGTGGTGGGCGGGCTTGTGGCTTCGGCTCCTCTGCATATCTGCCTGCCGAGATCAGAACCTCTCCGGGTGACATATAGCCCAACTGTATTATGGTTCGGCACCACTGGTGAGAACGGTTCCGCGCGGCCTATTTAATGGCTAACTCGGCTAAACTCGCGCAGTTTTAAATCTTATACATTTTATTAGTTAGGTTAGGTTAAATGGTATACATCCTGTTTAGATAGATTGAAATATATATATATATATATATATATATATATATATATATATATTATTGTAAATGTTATTTTTAACTAATAAAATATATAAGATTTAAAACTGTAGTCTCATTCTGTCTTCTCTTTGCCGCGCCATACGGAACGGTAAAATATGCGCGAGTTTAGCTGAGTTAGCCATTAAATAGGCCGCGCGGAACCGTTCTCACCAGTGGTGCCGAACCATAATACAGTTGGGCTATATGCCTCCGGGTGGTCGGGGGAGTGCTGGAGAGACCTTGGTGACCCTGGTCTCGGAGTCTTCTCCTGAATGACTTAGATGTGTGAATTTGTATTTAGTTTGTTCATAGTTTTCAGTTGTGTATTGTGTTGTCTTGAGTCTGCCAACTCCCTTCCACCCTACTAAAATAAAACTACCGTAGTGGATCAAGCCAAATTATATTTGGTAATTATCAGTAACACTCAACATTACAGATTTTAGTCGTCCTAAAGTTTCAGAATACACTTACCAATAAATAGAAACACTAGAAAAACATTCTCAAATCTATAATTTTCAAAATTAATTTTTAGATTTAATGAAGACACCTAACCAAACTTTTCCTAAAGATTCTCCTAATCTCACAGTAGGCTATACGTATGACAGGTTAGACTAAGTTTTTATGTTATTGGTATTCTAAAGCTATATTTTACTTTCAAAACTAAGAATTAAAACAATTTCTCTCGGTCTATTAATGTATTGCATAAATATACGTGTGTTCTGAAAGTTTGGGGTGGAAAGGCATGAGGGGATTATTGAATATTGCCATACTTTTTATTTATGAATAATGTACATTTAAGATGTACAGTAAAATATAAAATAGGGAAATTACTCAATCACTGGTCTTAGCGGACTAAATTGTTAGGTCTATTGTGATTAATCATTACAAAGACTAGGTACCGGTATGTAGCAAAATGTGTTTATGTTTAAAATTAAATTATGGGAAAAATGTTATTTTAATACCACGAATTTTCAGAGTGTTTTTTTATAAACAAAATTGTTCATTTGCATCAATATAGAGAGTTTGTAATTAATTAGAAATCTCGGGAAAACCTATTTTCCCCATAAGGCCTATCGATCGATGTTGTTCCCCGATAGTGATTTGAAAAGACATTAGCCTAACCTAACAACCTTACCTAACCTAGTATTATGGGTGGGGGCTGCCGCCCCCACACCCCCGCTGGTCGAGTACTAATCCCTTAGTAAATAAAAACAAAAAAAATTGGCTGTCGATTATACGAAGGTGAAATAAAAGTCTATGAAGTCTACGGTGTTTACTCTGCAATGTTCAGCTTTGATTGTACATTGATAACGGGAAAGTACCGTATTGACAAACTTGTTAGGAAAATTCAATTTTAGTAGCATACTTTTATATTAGGTTTTTTCGAGGGTTTAAATGTTATTACCATACTTTTTTATTAGGTTTTGCCGAGGGTTAAAACAAATTTTCTTATGATCTTTAGAGCATATAGATTCAATATTTATCTTCAAATATATCAATAAAATTTGTGGTATTAAAATAACATTGAACCAAATTATGCATAGTAGTTTCATTTTTAAAAGTAAAGAGAAATCAACAAGGCTATTGCATTTTCCACCAGTTGATACAAGTTAACTACAGGTATAGTAAGTAGCAACAAAGGTCGTCTACAATGAGCCCATCTTCTATAAGCTACCCAAGAGCATTATTAACCCGCTCACATCCTGACGCGATTTTTGAGCCTATTAGGGCTACTTTAAAGCCTTGGTTACCGTCATGGGTATCTATAAACCTTTTAGTTTGTTTACTTCAACCTCTGCAGTTGTCTTTGAGTTAGCTGTGGGCAGAAAACTAATTTTGGAGAGGTAATTATAACAGTGAGAGTAATCTATTTCTTATTGCTAATCTGGCAACCTCTGCGTCCTATGGTCGTGAGAGGGTTAAAGTTATTGTTGTTGTTGTTGTTCCCTAAGCTGCCTGGCCAAACCCGCGCGGGAGTATAAGAGGCCTACCGAGATCCGCGGTGGAAGTTCGGTGTGGAGTATAAGAGGCTTATCGAAGTGCGGGGGTTAAATTAGGACTGTATAGTTATTATAAATCTCGGCAAAGTATTATGTTCCGGAAAGAAATAGATTGGTAAGGCTCGAGTCAACCCTTTTAGACTACCTTTTTCAATGTTTATTCTAATGATCTACATACTATTTTATTAAACTTGGGATAATGGTCAGTGTTCTTTGAAATCTTAACCCTCAAGGTCACTAAAAGTTTTTTCCAAGCAGTAAAATAGTACAGATGTAGCAATTAAAAAGTAAAGTAGTTACTGTATCTGAGTATAGGGGGTCAAGACACTTTTACAAGTCTTAAGACTCCAGATTTGAAAAGTATACATTCCTAGGCCAGGATGCTCAAAGGCAGTTATAAAATTACGACCTGGTGAAACTTTAAAGTAAATAATTTTCCCATACTTACGATAACTAAAGTCAGAGTTGTGTCCACTTACAGCAAGTCTTCAATACTAGAATGATACGATCTGTAAGATGGTTGAAGGGAGATGCAAAACATTACCAGTAGTATAATATAAACATCCATGCCCTATACTGTAATTACCCAAAGGACCCACCTCACAGTGCAGCTCATCAGATCCATCCAGGCAGTCAGGATCTCCGTCGCACTTCCATTTATCAGAGATACATTCACCATCCCTACAAGCGAACTGCCCCGCAAGACATGCATCATCGCCATTCTTAAAAGATATTAATAACAAAATTATGGACTAATATAGGCATGGGAAACTTGCACCACTACCACCAATATTTTTAGGTACACTTGATCCTCTAGTAATAATTATGCATCATTGGTGCAAAATGCTTATGGGGTTTGAGAATGACTAAAAGAAAGCGAGGTGAAAGCAAAGAGGGAGAGGCACCAACCGACTTACACACCGGTGAATAGAGGATATTCAATCGCAGCCATCCTCTCTGGGATATACTACATACAAGTCTAAAGACTATTTTGGCCACAGAGAATGTAGTTATAGTCTCACGTCCTGAATGGCGGCTTTCCAGGCGGCCCGGTCACGGGCTGCCTCTTGTCAAGTTCTTTATATCGAGATCGAACCGGAGTAGCTTATCCCAAGTCATTCTAGGTCTATCCCTACATGCAGCTCCCCCCCCCCACTTTCAGTCCGGCATTTCTTCACCCAGTTCTGATCATCCTATCTCTCCACGTGTCCAAAAAATCCAAGTCGGCTCGTGCGCATCAATTCACTGACACTATGCTCAGACGTCTTCTGAATTCCTCGCTCGATACCCCGTCCCAGAGGTTAACCCCACATATCCATCCCCCCCATTCTCTTCTCATTCCGTTCCATTCTATTGATATCCTCCACTTTAACCAGCCACATCTCCGAGGCACAAGTCCTCGCACTCCTAACACAAGAGGTACGGTATACACCTTCCCTTTAAGGTGAAGTGAGAGTCCTCTCATGGTCAGGAGTGGCAACAGCTCTCTAAACTTCCCCCCAGCCACTTCCGACTAGCAATAGAGCCAGCTTCAGCGCCACCGACTGAAACCGTATCGCCCAAATAAAATTTATTGACACTCTTGTAGGAATAAGTTTTTACACCATACCCAAAAGAGGATTTATGGAACTCCGATCTTACTCTTAACCATCTTAACAATTTTACATACACACGTAAACTTAGATGCTGAAATAGCCCCCTAAAAATATGCCAGGGCCTGGGATTGAACCCGGGACCCTTACGCTATGAGGCAGTCACTCTGCCAGTTACACCAAGAAAGATATCTCACTTGGCATGGTCGGCTCAAGTTATTTCCGCATCTGGTTTTGTTTAGGCTAACCTATTTTTACCGACTTTACACTCCAGCGTTAAAGTGCCGAAATATATAGCCATATAGGCTGCCCGAAGGACAACCGAATGAGACTGAATAAGAATAGAAGGGGAAAAAAAAATAGAAAAAGGAATGAAAAACTACGAAAAATTAGTCAAGCCCACGACAAAAGCTTGAGGGGAGAGGGAAAGTGAAACATCCAGAACACTCTCCCATCAAGCTCCAGTCGTCGGCCCAGAAGCCCCCCAAGCGTGACAAGGGGCGTAGCAGTAGTGGGGGGGGGGAACTTCTAAGTACAGGATTATATAGTGTATAGGGTACTAGATTTTTTTTCTTTCTATATTCCAACTACTCCCTCTCGGGCATAGGCTAGGAGCCTGCACACTCAATCGCTGAACACTGAGGCCCATGAGTTCTTGTTCCAGTCTAGGGAGCGAGACATGCGAAGCACCCTGGCTCGAAGCAACCCCATCTCTGAAGTCTATCCGCCTCCGCGCTTTATCGTCTCATTTCCCAGACTTTGACCCGCACTCTCAGAACTCAATTAACTCACTAGGCATTGCCCCCCTGTAGCATATTTTGAATATGGGAATATTCATACAATGCTATTTAATCAGGGAACAATGAGGGTATTTTTGTTTGGCATTTCGGTGTGCTGTGGTAATGCACTGAAACTAGGTACAGTTGGTCAAAGTTCCAGCTGACCCACCCTCGCTTTGGGGCTCGCAGAATTAGCTGGCAAAACTGGTGTAGGGGTGCAGGGATACCACTTTATATTAATGTGTTACCTGTGTCGGTCTTGTATATTACTGCAAATTAGACTATGTAATGTTCACGTTGTAAAGACTAAATGCTCCTTCATTAAGCAGCCACCAACATTTATTTTGTATTAATTTCACAACACCAATCACCTCCAAGGAAATTAATTAAAGTATTTATGTGATCCACCAGGATTCGAACCCGGGTTATCGCAGATTTTTTAGACACCTTAACCATTACACCACCAAGACGGTTAAAGGTTTATGCACACGCCTATGACTTCTTATCCATTCTCGAATTCTGGATATTAACCCGGGAACGGCGAGGGGGGGTTATTTAACTCTATGCCCATGGGCGAGCATATAGGCTCCATTCAGGTCTATATTAGTCATTTACGATAAATATCGTTATTACTTATTCATATGAGCCTATTTTACCTTCACTATGAAGATAGTAACCTGTAACAATAAAACAAGTGAAAATCTAATTTTTCTGGTCTAAATCGCGAATATACAGTACATGGAGCAGCCCATTTATGAATTATGGAGCAAATTGAGGCAACCCCTCCCTCCACGAGGCCTCAAGCCACACTGAGCCTACTCATTCACACTCTCGGTTGTGTAACGCACTCGCTAGGCATGTAAGCACATCCACATATTTTGCTAATGTTAGCACAAAATATACCAACTAATTAGGGAATAACAGGGAAAATAGGTGATAATTGAAGGGGGAGGGGAAAGGGTGGAAGGAGGGGATGTGGAAGAGTGATATGAGGTATAGGGAAAAATAAAATAAAAATAGTTTAGTGCTACTGGGGCCTTTAAATGTTTTTTTTTAGGCCTCCCACTTAAAGAGCTTTGCCGCCCTCGCCCAGTAAAACTTCTTATGAGCGTTGCCACCGTTTATGGGTTAATCTAATCATTTTCATATTCCCACCGCACTATGGTCGCCTAATGTTTAAGCGAGAGGAAAGAATATTCATAGGACACAGATCATATAGAACGGCCTCGCTACAAAATATCCCTGAACCTACTGATAATTTATTTTGCATTAATTTCACCTAAACACCAATCACCTCCAAGGAAATTAATGAAAGTATATATGTGACCAATCACCTCCAATGAAATAAAAACAGAAATATGTATGATTATAAAATAGAGTAAAAGTATGTTGTGGCAGCCAGCAGGTTTTATATGCATTGCCAATCAGTGGATATAACTAATATTTAAGCAAATCTACGATTTTTGGGCGAATGTTCGGAATACATAGCGATTTATGCATTTTTATTTGAGATAGGCTTACTTTCCCTTGTTTAGTATATGTTCTAACAATGATATTGCCGAAATCAGATCCACCAATCCCAATCTTTGTAAGACACCTCCTTAGTACACCAGTATTGCCAGATAATTCTGCGAGCCCCAGAGCGAGGGTGGGTCAGATGGAACTTTGACCAACTGTACATGTACAGCACAAATTCCATCCCAATAATATCTTCCCATTGACATATTGGGATTCGAACCCGGGTCCATTGGATTACCAGTCCAGTGGCAAGAGCACTCTGCCACACCTCTTACAAGACTTACGGTTACTATTAGTCTGCAGTACATGAATTTCACTTAGTGGTCTAGTTGATTACACTTTCAATATTATTCCTGGTACAGTACTGTACATTTATAAAAATAATCTTAATTTCTCTCTCCAAAGACAAATACATATACAAACTCAGTCTCTTAAATTTAAGACTTGCCTGGTCACATCCAGTTTCATCGGAGTGGTCCGTACAGTCACGCTGGCCATCGCATTTATAGAATTTGGATATGCACTCTCCGTTCGTACAGCGGAACATTGTCGAGACGTCACATGATACTGCAACAGTAGGCCTTATTTTAGGTTCCTATCATTACATATTTAGCTTAGGAGAAACAATAGGACTAAGATAGATTACTAGACAATTAACTGCAATAATATTGTCTAATGATAATCAGAATATATTACTAAATACAGTAGAATATATTACTAAATACAGTAGAATATATTACTAAATACAGTAGAATATATTACTAAATACAGTAGAATATATTACTAAATACAGTAGAATATATTACTAAATACAGTAGAATATATTACTAAATACAGTAGAATATATTACTAAATACAGTAGAATATATTACTAAATACAGTAGAATATATTACTAAATACAGTAGAATATATTACTAAATACAGTAGAATATATTACTAAATACAGTAGAATATATTACTAAATACAGTAGAATATATTACTAAATACAGTAGAATATATTACTAAATACAGTAGAATATATTACTAAATACAGTAGAATATATTACTAAATACAGTAGAATATATTACTAAATACAGTAGAATATTACTAAATACAGTAGAATATATTACTAAATACAGTAGAATATATTACTAAATACAGTAGAATATATTACTAAATACAGTAGAATATATTACTAAATACAGTAGAATATATTACTAAATACAGTAGAATATATACTAAATACAGTAGAATATATTACTAAATACAGTAGAATATATTACTAAATACAGTAGAATATATTACTAAATACAGTAGAATATATTACTAAACAGTAGAATATATTACTAAATACAGTAGAATATATTACTAAATACAGTAGAATATATTACTAAATACAGTAGAATATATTACTAAATACAGTAGAATATATTACTAAATACAGTAGAATTACTGTCGTGTCAGTTATTCGAGGGATTAAAATAAATAATAGAATAAATATTAATATCTGGATTGAAAGGATAAAAATCAACAAAATCTATTATTCAACCTATTCATTAAAATACTACTACTATTCATGTAGGGCCAATGACATGGTGAAAAGATAACTTGTGACTTTCTTGTTGTGGACATTAACCCTTTCAATCCCATTACAACACCAATTTATACTTTATTCTTGCTACTCCCAGACTAATTTATATATCTTTGAAGAGCCTGTGAGGGGGTTGTACTGTAGGAGCAAACTTAAGGGGACAGTGGTTATTTGTTTTGGACTATTTATTCATGTATTAATTTATTTTTAGTTTCCTCTCTAGATCTTCATTAAGCTTTCATAAACACTCCCTAGACCCCCCCTTAAAGATAAATTTCTAAATTTTTCAATAGAAAATTTTTCCGGCCTTAGGCCGCTTTCTCTTAAAATTCCAAGCTCTCTCGCTTCCCATCGCTCGCCCGGAAAAAATAGACTCCTAAATGGCATGAAAGGTCTTGGTATTGATACAAATGGGACGAAAGGGTTTAAAATCGATAAATTAATAGGGCGAACGTCTTAAAATCTGAAAATTAATGGGGCTAAACATAAGGAAGAAGGGGATATCAGAAAACTACATCTCTCCTTAATACTCTGATTCCAGGTACATTTTAGACTAAAATTGACTGACCGTAGTAATTACGTAAAGAAAGGGATCCAACTGAAAACATATATTCTAGTAGGTAATTGATGAATATACAGACAAAATTCCACTAAATATGAGAATTACAAATTGCTCCTTGCGAGATTTGCTCTCCAAGAAGTTAAAGTTGTTTAGCTATATCAAATGTTAGCAAATTTAAAAAGAAAATTCTATGGATGGAAGATATTTAATTAAATGTGGGCTACAGCCAAAATGAAGACTTTGTCGGAAACCCGAATAATACTGTGCATGAAATCTAGAGTGAAACAAATCTTACGGTACTACTGTAGTTACAGGGTATATTCAAAGCACATAATGACTAGAGGGTAAGAGATAGCAACTTAAGGGAGCTCAGACGGTATTGTGCAGCATAATTTACTGGTTCGGCTCAATGGTTTAAAGAGTTTAATTTGCTCTCTAAACCTGTCAAACTTAAAAACACCCACAAGACCCATCGATATAAATTTGTAAATTTTTCGGTAGAAAAATGTCCCAGCCGAAGGCCGCTTCCTCTTCATACACAGGCTTGCTATCGCTCGCCAGGAAAAAAAAAAACCCTGAATGGCACGAAAGGTATTATTGGCAATAAAATGGGGCAAAAGGTCTGAAAATCGCCAAACTAATGGGGCGAAAGTCTTTAAATCTCATACCTAATAGAGCTAAACATGGGGGAGGAGGAAGACTAAAAACCAACTGCCTCCCCTTAATACTCACAGAAACTCACAGACTATTCCTGGAAGAGGCTATAAGGCTGTAACTCCAGCTCTAAATCTCTCTGGCTGGGTCTCATGGTCGTGTGGTCTATGTGGCCCAGTTCAACATGCTCTATAATCTCTCTGGCTGGGTCTCATGGTCGTGTGGTCTATGTGGCCCAGTTCAACATGCTCTATAATCTCTCTGGCTGGGTCTCATGGTCGTGTGGTCTATGTGGCCCAGTTCAACATGCTCTATAATCTCTCTGGCTGGGTCTCATGGTCGTGTGGTCTATGTGGCCCAGTTCAACATGCTCTATAATCTCTCTGGCTGGGTCTCATGGTCGTGTGGTCTATGTGGCCCAGTTCAACATGCTCTATAATCTCTCTGGCTGGGTCTCATGGTCGTGTGGTCTATGTGGCCCAGTTCAACATGCTCTATAATCTCTCTGGCTGGGTCTCATGGTCGTGTGGTCTATGTGGCCCAGTTCAACATGCTCTATAATCTCTCTGGCTGGGTTTCATGGTCGTGTGGTTTATGTGGCCCAGTTCAACATGCTCTATAATCTCTCTGGCTGGGTCTCATGGTCGTGTGGTCTATGTGGCCCAGTTCAACATGCTCTATAATCTCTCTGGCTGGGTCTCATGGTCGTGTGGTCTATGTGGCCCAGTTCAACATGCTCTATAATCTCTCTGGCTGGGTTTCATGGTCGTGTGGTTTATGTGGCCCAGTTCAACATGCTCTATAATCTCTCTGGCTGGGTCTCATGGTCGTGTGGTCTATGTGGCCCAGTTCAACATGCTCTATAATCTCTTTAAAATGGTATTTTGATTTTTCCATGCCTCGTCAAGTTTCCTTTCAAATTCTTTAACAGACCCAGCGTTCACCAGACTCGGGGAGGCTGTTCCAGTTGTTTATCCTACAATCCGATTACAAAACTAATATATCCTAACATTTAACCTAGGCCGTTCCTTATAAATCTTTTTACTATGTCCCCTTGTCTTAGCATCCTGTCTCATATTAAAAAGACACTCACAAACATCATATAATTATATAGGCCTATATATATTCCACTCACTATCTTAAAAGACACTCACAAACCTCATAATTATATAGGCCTATATATATTCCACTCACTATCTTAAGACACTCACAAACCTCATATAATTATATAGGCCTATATATATTCCACTCACTATCTTAAAAGACACTCACAAACTTCATCATATAATTATATAGGCTTATATATATTTCACTCACTATCTTAAAAGCCTCAATCATATCCCCCCTCGACCTCTTGTAAGCCAGTGTAGGAATATTCAATTTCTCCAACCTTTCCGGGTAAGTCAGATCCTTCAAACCTGGGACCAATTTAGTAGCTCTTCTCTGAACCCCTTCTATCGCCTAGACATCCTTTATCTTAAATGGACACCAGACCTGATTTGCGTATTCCAAGTGTGGTCTAATTAGTGTGATGTACAAAGCCCTAAATATGTCTTTATCAAAAGACACAAATGTCCTACTTAAACCCACTAATCTGTTCGCCTTATTTATTTTCTCTGCTAGATGGTCAGAAATGTTTAGCTCTGCATAAAGTACTACTCTTAGATCTTTCTCTCTATTAGTTCTTCATTCAGGATATATTTCACTCTTTCAATATTATTTTTACCCATCCTCATTACACTACACTTTTTAGGGTGAACACTTAACCACTTTTCTGACCACTGTCTCATCCTCCTAATAGTTATCATTCACATCATGTGAGGAAAGTTTTCAGCAAACTATTTTTTCTTACACAATTCAGAACAGTACATTTGTGTACACTGTACAACTTTTATTTCTGCAAAATAATGTCCATTTGATCTTTACAGCCAGGAACTCTCCGGTGATCAATTGACGTAAAATTGTAATGCAGATGAAGCAGTGTGCTTTAAGTACATTACTGATATTACACACTATCAGTATAGTAAACTTAGATTGTATCCACTCTAAGTTATAGTAGTGCAATTGACCACTTGCAAGTTTCAGGCTATAGCCTAAGGATGGAAGTTGGAGCTGTAGCCTAGACCTCGATATATAGCAAAATTACCAGCTGAAATAGGCTACAGTTGTAGTATATACATAAACACATACAACCCAATTCAACATACTTTCTAACCATCAGAAACAAATAATTATTGCATTTCTGTTCTATATCGATGTTTACAGCTCTAACTTCCTTATAGAACTAAACTCGCAAGTGGTGAATTGCCTGGATTTCGGAGATGGTTATAATACAGTAAAGCAAGATGCACTGGGCAGTAGGCTACTGGTCATTTAGTACCTACATTGGTAGAATTATCATAGAAAGTGTAAATTACTAATAAATCTGCAACACCAAGGATCACTTACAGGTTAGTTGTGGCTGTGTGGTAGTGGATGTGGTGGAGGTAGAAGTGCTAGCAGTGGAGCGTGGTGTTCTGGAGCCTCGAGAAGGAATGGAAGAGTCTCTAGAGCTTATTTGGTTCGTCTCCGTGTCTGGAACATTCTCCGAAGACACATCCCTTGTATGAGCTAGATGATTGGGCAATACTGAAAGTGAAAAATAATGCAAAACTATTCAATTTCTACATGCCACGGACCGTGGCATGGTCGGTAGTGGGCGCGGCCTGCCAGGTATCACTCTGAGGTATATGGCATCAGATCCCCGCCAGAGGGTAAACAGCCATTGAAGTAGTCTGGTGGGAAGTTGTCTCTTATTAGAGCATCATACAAATGACCATCATAAACTGGTAGCTAAAACACTCACACACTATGTAGGCTAATATGACAAGACTTCCGGTACGTTGATATAGGTTATGTGCAACTAGTTTGCTTAGTAAACAAATTAACTTTTTTATAAGCCTACAGCCTAATAACACTAATATAGAGGTATAGCGGCTGCGGCCATGGGTTCCTGGAAAGCAGGTTTGAGATAGAAACAAAATACACTACAGGGGGAGAGCGGTGATGGTTCGGCCGGTTGGATGGTTCGGCCGGTTGGATGGTTCGGACAGTGTATTTCCTGAGAAAAGTATGGGACCGAAGGCTGCGAGATCTTGCGTGAAAGTGCGAGTTTGTTTAAGTTAGTCACACGGAATTTCGGGCCTACAAACGCCACACTTTTCGATGCAGATCAGATTTTGTTGTTTTGCACCTCCTATGTTATATTTCAGTTTATATCGTAAGCTCTACCTCCATGAACATGTCAACCAGCGAGTTATGCATTATTATGGTGAATCTGTGTTGCATGTAGAAGAAATTGCCGTAAAAAACTAATGCTAAACTCTTGTGAAAGTTGAGCGTACCCAACAATTAACTATTTAGATTCGGGATGGTTCGGCCAGTTGAGAGTGGTGATGGTTCGTCAGTGGTCGAACCATCCTGCTTTACCTATAATATAAGGGGACAATAGATGTAAATTTATCTATTTTATTTATTGATAAATTACATGCCTATCATTATTTATTACAGATGTTATAATGTAAAACTTGCAAAATAAACAAACCAAAACTTATACGAACACAGTAAAAAGACAAAACAACTAATCAAAATCGCTATGTGGAAACTACGCTTAAGTAAAATAATAATGTATAAATAAAAACACAATCCATCACATAGGGTGTACATTACTACATGAGCAAGTTAATCTGTTTCCCAAGCAAACTAATCGCACACATAACGCACTATCGTCACGTTCAAGGAATTAGTCAATTTGGGAAGTCGGGGACGTTCTGGTAAATTTGGGAAGTCGGGGACGTTCTGGTAAATTTTTACTTAACTCTGCATGAATAAAGAAACTACAATTAGTGTCAGCATTTTCTATTAAAATCAAATTTGCAACTTGACAAGACATTAAGAATAGTAAAAAATACAAATGGTTATCACTAACAATAGTGCTATCGGGTAGGTACCTGAAAGCATATCATGCTTCAAGTGACTAACAATTACTACCCTACTAATAACCTAAATTTATTGTACAAATAAACTAAGGAAATCGCAGAAGCAAGCAATTTATACTATCGACAATGAATAGATACAATATAATAAATACAAATATTTGAAAATATGAACAAGGCACAATAGATTTAAACAAGAGTACTCTTTTAACAAGAACAATTAATTATAAAAAAAATAATACTAGAAAAAGATAAACATTAATACATTCAGACAAAAAGTAAGCTGAGGTTATAATAGAAACTTAAAGTTAATAATGCTTGATTAAAATTATTGATAACAAATTTTAAAATACAGTCACAATAATTGACCTTAAAAGATTAAATTTATGCAACAATTTACTTGCAACAAAACCTGTCTACTAAGAGACTGGTCTATCAGAGTGAGAACTGAGCGATCTCTGCCATACCCATAGCTTACTCCGACTGTTCCTTTTACTTATATATTTTCTAGATCTCAAGTGACTGCGTCTCTTGCGTGGATTGACCTCCTAATCTACCAAGATTGGAAGCCCAAGCGTCACATCTTTCCTTTGCCCTTCAACTTTCTCTTCATAATTGCTGAGGGGCACAGGGCCCTGGGTGGGGCTTTGGTTTCCCGGGCGTTTCCGCGCCCTCCTCAGCTCCCCGCCATGGAGTGGCTTCGGTCACCCAGGCTTTATTGTGGTCGGCAGGGAGGGTTCTGTTGGGGCGCTCGGTTATGGCCTTGGCCTTGCTCGGGGCCTTGGGGCTGTTCGGCCAGGCAGCTTGGGGAAAAACAACAACTAAGACTGTATAGTAACCTAGCTCTATCCCAAAAGTCTTCTACTCTGGTACACATTCTACAAAATCTTATTAGTTGGGAATAAAAAAAAATATTACTATCGATATTACTATTAGGGAAAGGAAAGTTTATTACGTTAAAATTAAGTGTGCAGTTTACTAACAATCTTTATATTTAAAGAAAATTTTCAACTTAATCATTTACGTTACCTTGTGTGAGGGGAATGGCATTTGGATAAATTTGTTTAGCGACTTTATTAAAATTTAACATATTACAAACAAGAATAACGTCAATATATCTACTATTATTACTTAACAATTTAGCAAGTGCTAATGTTTCTGGAATGTAATTTTTCTTGCTACTGTCAACTAAGTTTTTCAAATTTAAATTCTAAAGCAAGCAAGAATAAGTCTGCAATTAAAGGGCTAGCATTTCCACCCATAGGAATTCATAATATTAGTTTGAAAATGTAGGGCCCGAATCTAACAAGTATTGAAAAGGAGGAATTTAAGGGCATCTTTAAGTTTAGTTCTATCAAAATATACTGAACTAGTGGGATCAAAGCTAAGCGACTCATTAAAATATGAATTAACATTTATGTAATTATTAAGACTACTTTCAAATCTGTCACAATGCAAATCTATAATAAAGCAAAGTTCTGAAAATACTAAATCTAAGGGCAAATTGGTATACAAAGTTGAAAAGTCTAAGCTATGTACGGAGGTAACTTTCCGCATGGTATTAAAAGTTCATCAATAACTTCTACTGAATTGTCAACACTCCAATAATAGTTAATGCCAGTTCTATTCTTGATGGTATCACAATATCGTTTATGAGTACTTTTAATGTATTTTAAGCAATGTACGACCTGTTTTGACAAAATTTTAGTGGTAGCAAATTTTGCTCCGGCAATAAAGTGATATTTATAAAGTCTTTTATGAAATTTGGGTAACTTGTATAATTTAGCAATGCATATTATATATACTTCTAAAAATCACATGAAATATATAAAAGAATATTCTTAAAAGATGGTCTTACTAAATTTACAAGTTCACAATAAAAATAATATACATTCAGTATATGTCCATAGGTTTATAATACAAATAAAGCTGTGGAAAAGATTAGATACATAAATAGATAGGGACAGAGCGATTCCAAAATGATTAATATGAGAAATAAAAGTTAATGAATTGACCACTTGCGAGTTTCGTTCTATAAGGAAGTTGGAGATGTAGACATCGATATTCAGCAGCATTAACAGCTAAAATGCTGTTTTAGTAAATCTATAAATACATAAAACCCAATTCAACATACCTTCTATCCATCAAATCTACATTATTATCGTATTTCTGCTTAATAGCGAGGTTTCCGGCTCCAACTTCCTTATAGCCTGAAACTCGCAAGTGGTCAAGTCACCTGTTTGATGAAAAGCAATATACGAGAGACCTGCCTTTAAATGATCCTCTCATTCCATTTTAATTTACTTTGCTTCATGTTGTCAATTGCTTCACTCATATTTATAGGGATGGATGTAGAGTTCGGGCGTACGGTCGTCATTGTTTACATAGGGTGATCGCCGCGCTCGCACTTACGTTCCCGTCTATTTCGACGCTATATTTTCTGCTATTTGCCCCCTGTCATTAATTACTACATGAATACTAAGTTAGGTTAGGTCAGGTTAAAATAGACAGGAACATTATGGGAAAAGTCCGACGCCACTACGCGTAGTGTAAACAAGACTGGCGGTACGCCCGAATTCTACATTCTACCCTATTTATATTTATGGTAATTTTCTTGAAAAGACTCCGCCTTATTTGAGTTTTTTTGGCCAATTTTTTTTGGCAATGGTAGTTTTGATGCTATTAGTTATAATTCCACTGTGGGAGAAACCCTATATAACCCCATTATCCAACAATCTTAAGATAACTCCCCCCGATAGTGGGGAGGGCTATGAAGATCAGGGAAAATGTGGGGTTAAAGTAATATAGTAAAATAATGAAGAATAGGAATGTGTGAAATGCCACTTTTCCGAAATCCGAGCCAAGTTTTGTCGAAACTTGGCTCGGATTTTCAATAATTTCATTCACTCAAAAGAGCATTTTCTAAAAAACCGAACCAAGTTTTGTCGAAAGTTGGCTCGGATTGTCCATAATTTCAGAGACACAAAAGGTAACTTTGAAAATATGCAAGCAAAGTTTTGTCCAAAGTTGGCTCGGATTTTGCATTAATATCAGACACAAAGGGTCACTTTTTATGGTAACATTCAAGGAGATTACACCAGGACTCTTCTTCCCTCTGACCAGGTATAGGCTATCCTAGTGTTTACTATCTTATACCCCTTTGAAAGGACATTAGCCTAACCTAACAACCTTACCTAACCTAACTTAGTATTATGGGTGCCTATACCCTTTTGAAAAGACATTAGCCTAACCTAACAACCTTACCTAACCTAGTATTATGGGTGCCTATAGCCCTTTGAAATGACATTAGCCTAACCTAACAACCTTACCTAACCTAGTATTATGGGTGCCTATACCCCTTTGAAAGGACATTAGCCTAACCTAACAACCTTACCTAACCTAACCTAGTATTATGGGTGCCTATACCCTTTTGAAAAGACATTAGCCTAACCTAACAACCTTACCTAACCTAGTATTACGGGTGCCTATAGCCCTTTGAAATGACATTAGCCTAACCTAACAACCTTACCTAACCTAGTATTATGGGTGGGGGCTGCCGCCCCCACACCCCCGCTATTTGACATCTTTTTGGTATTATGGGTGCCTATACCCCTTTGAAAGGACATTAGCCTAACCTAACAACCTTACCTAACCTAACCTAGTTTTATGAGTGGGGGCTGCCGCCCCCACACCCCCACTATTTGACATCTTTAGACAGATTTTTTGTGTATTTGTTAGTACCCAGTACATGGGATCCAAAAGTAGCCCTTGCATGCCAGCTACTGTGGGTGCATACTACTCCGTACGCGAGATACAAAACGTGACTCATTACGATTCCCGAGCTAGCTGTGGTCCGGCTCCTTTATATTGTGCAGGTTACCTCCACTCCCACAGCATATATTACATTAATAAAATATATGATAATTATCCCGAATAGACTCTCAGCGTTATTATACATCTAAACTTCTTTTGTTGTCTATTTTCACTCACTTGCAATTCACTGCCACATGTACTACACTTACCAGTTGCCAAGACTAACTTATGCTGAACAAGACAATCCCATGTAGCTTCCTTGGTTCGCAAAGTGTCTCCCAATTTCTGACAGGAGAGACTACAACCTGCACAAGCGGCCATGACAGTTACAAATCTGCCGGGCTGTTTGACGTTTCTGTCAGCTGAGAGAAGGAATGGCAACAATATGCACCGATTCGTGCGCAAGAGCAAATATATGTAATAATACTAAAACTAAAAGGGAAATGGGAAAGAAAAATGCCAGAAAGGATTGAACAAATACCGGGAAAACTATGAAACATAAATACAAGCACAATGTAATGTTGCAAATGTGTATATTAGACCTACAGTAACATCTTTGTAGAACATAACACTTTAACCGTAGCGAGTGTACTCCATTGCGAACACGTCCGTAGCGGAGCTCTCAAGATTGCGGGAGTGAAGAAGAAGTTTGTTTACGCGCGGGACTATTTTTATCGACATAATCAATCGAGAGTTACAAAACTTATCAAAACTATTCTACCACAACGGAATCTATGTGAGTATATTATAAGGATTCCATAGAGCTTCACTTTCCCTAATAAATTATGTATAATAACGCTGCGAGTCTATCCGGGTTAATAATCATATTTATTTATAGCCATCTATATCGTATTTATGTTGTCGAAGCTAATTCGGTAATGGTTGTGTAGTGTAGTGTTGTGTAGTGTATCGTTGCATGTGTTTACGTTGCTCGTGCGCTCGCTCGCTGAAGTTCCTGTCGATACAGTAGAGCATTTAAATTTTTTTTTTTTTTTTTTTTAGATCATATACAGAAACCGTAGATCACTGTACGGCTAAGGGCTTCTCTTAATTATTTGCATTTCTAAATCTTATTTTCAATGGGCCGCAGTGACTAGGGTAACTGGGTCGGAGTGACTAGGGCCGGAAGAACTATGGGCCGGAGTGACCAGGGCCGGATTAACTATGGGCCGGAGTAACTTTTCCCTTGAACCAGTGGAGCTCTAATATTTGGTCATAGTTTCCACCATATTTGTAGTGTTTTGTGAACTCTACATAACTGCCAAGGCGGCAGCCCCCAGGTTATGTTAGGTTGTTCAAATTATTATTATTATTTTTTTTTTGTGGTGGCATATCCTAACATTGTTGGATAATGGGTAAACACTAATTTCCGACAGTCCTTGGTATAAAAAAAAAAATATATAACTATATAATTAAATATATTTAATGGTGAAATTGTGTTTGGTCCAGCCGATCACATTGACCCAAAATGGTGCTAAAATCGCACGAATCCCATGAATAGAAAAGCCAGGTTTTGTCTGGAAAACTTGCGCAGGTTCGTTATTGTTTTTAACAATTACTTTATAGAATCCCCGATTTCATAAATTGAAGACTGCTGATCGTTAAAGCGGTTCAAACAACCTAGATAATTAACACTATAATATTCAAGGACACTAGTGCGACGTTGAGAAAAAAATTATTAGGGAAAATAGGCACCAATAGATTCGCCATATTTTTCTCTATATAGTCCGCATGGAGGATTTTCGTTAACAAATTGAAAAATACCCACTTCACAGACAAATACACCAAAAATCTAAGTCAAAGCAGGGGTGTGGGGGCGGCAGGCCCCACCTATATTACTAGGATAGGTTAGGTAAGGTAGTTAGGTTAGGCTAATGTACTTTCAAAGGGGTATAGGCTAGTAAACACTAGGATAGCCTATACCCGGTCAGAGGTAAGAAGAAGTCTTTCAGTAGTCTCCTTGAATGTTACCAGTAAACACTTATACCCCGTACAAACTATTATTGCGAGTTTGAAATTTAGTAAAATGTGCGAAATTAGGTGAAAAAGTTAACTTGGATAAATTGATACGGTGCGACAGTCACGAGTTTTAGCACGTGTTTTTTTTTTTTGCATTTTTTCTTTGATATACAGTGTTGTTTTATACCAAGGACTGTCGCAAATGAGTATTTACTCATTATCCAAGAAGTAAAAAAACAGTAACCTAACCTAGAACGTTGGATACAAGAAAAGCCCTTCCCTACCATCTAGTATGCGTCTCTAGTTTATCCCATTCCTACCAGCTGATCCCTTGTCATGAACCTAACTAAGAAACCTAACCTAACCTAAAATTAATGCGTGGATAGAAACTAACCTTGACGTTTTAAGAGGGAAAAAGACAATCTAAAAAGCAGAAATCCCGTAAAACAGGACTTGTCATTATGCAGACAAGACTGTGTTTTACCCTATATCTTTCATATAATACATTTGCGAAGGGAAGGACATATATAGGACTGAAGATTATTATATAACAAATATAGGCTACACAAACATCGATGGGGCTTGTAACGGTCACACCGTAAAATCTTACCGGAAATTGTCCAGGTGATTACGAATAGCACCACGATCGTGGCAATACCTCTCCTATCAACAATGCCATAATGTACGAAATCAATTTAAAACCATTTGTGAATTTGCATGCAACGTGATTAAGAATATCACCAAATCGTGGCAATAAGTCTGCTACCAACAAATCCACAATCGTGGCTTTGCAGGGTATGAGGGTTAACAGTCAAGGGTGGGTCAAGTAACTAACATACCTCCAGCAGGCACGTGGTCTATGTCGTTGTCCGTGATAGTACCAAGGGCGAGCGCGAGGAGGGGCCACAGCCAGAGACCCGTGCAGAAGGTGGCCATAACGAAGGGCACCGTGGACAGTCAAAGCTGAAGAACCAGAACAGGGACCACAGCACACACACCCCAGCAGCAGCCACGTCGCTACTAACTCGCCTACCTATAAATCGGGCGTAGGAAAGTTAGGGAGGAGGGGGGTTCTTGTTGAAGGTTGAGAACAACAAGGCGAATGTGGGCACTATAATTGTGTTTCGGAAACCAGACAATAGATGGCGTTCTTGATTACCCTTACAGCCGGTATCGCCCATCTTGGCAGTCATGGGTACCATGTTGCATACCCTACCTTATGTTAGGTCTGCCATCACCTATACTCGGTTTCATAATTATCATCTGACACTAAATTACAACATCCTTATCTCAATTACTCCTCTATTACGAACATTTTGAAACGAAGTGTGTTTTTAATTAAGAAAACTCGGTAATCAGATAATAATGAGCCATAATATATTCCGATTATTCCATAAAGTATAGACAAATCAGTTGGTAAAGGAATACATTTGGTGTCAAATGAAATGGAACCGACAATAGTAATCATACTTACCGTACTACAATGAACTAAATAATGTATAATTCATGCATAAGATAACATATACCGGTATATATTATACTGTAAATTATATTACGCTGTATGAAGAGCAGGATTCTTTACAGGTGTACTCTAGGTATACAATATGGTGGATGCAATATAGACTTGTTATATACTTCCCTCTCAGCTTTACAGGTGTACTCTAGGTATACAATATGGTGGATGCAATATAGACTTGTTATATACTTCCCTCTCAGCTTTACAGGTGTATTCTAGGTATACAATATGGTGGATGCAATATAGACTTGTTATATACTTCCCTCTCAGCTTTACAGGTGTACTCTAGGTATACAATATGGTGGATGCAATATAGACTTGTTATATACTTCCCTCTCAGCTTTACAGGTGTACTCTAGGTATACAATATGGTGGATGCAATATAGACTTGTTATATACTTCCCTCTCAGCTTTTGCAAGAAGTTGGTTCAATCGCGAGTATACCCATTTGAATCTTTTAATATCTCTGCTTATAACCTTTAAATCCAGATTAAAAAACATCTAGGATGGCAAAGCATAGGCCTACGTTTATTGTCTATATGTATGGAAGAGACAAAAGGCAAAGCTGCGTGTAACAAGTGTTCCCCCAAAGTTAAACGAATGAGCAAGATCCAAATTGAAGGTGCGTCAAAGTCAAAATGTCTGAACACACGGAGCTTGAAGCAGTGTATGGTCTCGTTTGGATTCGATACATATTTAAGGGGAGGAAGTTGTTTTTTAGTCCTCCTCCTCCCTCATGTTTAGCCCTATTAGTTATGAGATTTCAAGGCATTCGCCCCATTAGTTTGGCGATTTTCAGACCTTTTGACCCATTTCTTTGCCAATATTAAGCCCTTTCGTGCCATTTAGGTGTTGATTTTTTTCCTGGCGAGCAATAGCAAGCCTGTATTTGCAGAGAAATCGGCCTTCGGCCGGGAAATTTTTCTACCGAAAAATGTATAAATTTATATCATGTATATAATATGTCTTGTGGGTGTTTTTTAAAGTTTGATGGAGGTTTAGAGAGCAAACTAAACCCCCTTCTTAAACCATTGAGCCGAACCAGTAAATGATGGTGCACAATACCGTCTGAGCTCCCTTAATTAATTAGTTGTTCAGGTCTTATAGTTCACGTACAGTACAGTACAGGTACCCTAGCTATGGGTTATTATAATCTCTGAAACACGCTTGCATCCTCTGGGCTTTCACCCTCTTCCTAAATGGCATAAATGGTATACATATTGACAAAGAAATGGGGCAAAAGGTCTCAAGATCACCAAACCAATGGGGCAAGCGTCTTAAAATCCCTAAGAACTAAAGGGGCTAAACATGAGGGAGAATGGGGGTCCCGAAAACCCCTCCTGTTAAGGGGGAATATAAGCCCTTTAGTATACCCACGCTGACACCTATCTCTTCACTACACTCTGGCTCTCGCGGGGCGATTTTGGTCATTTTAGGAAAGGATCTCTAGCAGTCAAAGGGTTAAGGGGAGATGGCCGGTTTTTTTTTGGTCCTCCCTCTTCGTCACGTTTAGCCCCATTTGTTTTGAGATTTTTAGACGTTCGGCCCAGTAGTTCGTCCCATTTCTATATCAATATCAAGACTTTTCGTGCCATTTAGTTTTCGATGTTTTCCTGGCGAGCGATAGCGAGCCTTTAATTTAAAATGAACCATGGCCTGCGGGTGGGACATATTGTACACATTTATCTTGAAGGGGGTCTAGGGAGTGATTTTTAAGCTTGATGAAGGTCTAGCGAGGAAACTAAAAAAAATAATGAATACATGAATAAATAGACCCCCAAAATAACCACTGTCCCCTTATAATATATAGACCCCCAAAATAACCAGTCCCCTTATAATATATAGACCCCCAAAATAACCACTGTCCCCTTATAATATATAGACCCCCAAAATAACCACTGTCCCCTTAATAAATAGACCCCCCAAAATAACCACTGTCCCCTTAATAAATAGACCCCCCAAAATAACCACTGTCCCCTTAATAAATAGAGCCCCAAACTATCCACTGTCCCCTTAATAAATAGAGCCCCAAACTATCCACTGTCCCCTTAATAAATAGAGCCCCCAATATAACCACTGTCCCCTTAATAAATAGAGCCCCCAATATAACCACTGTCCCCTTAATAAATAGAGCCCCCAAACTATCCACTGTCCCCTTAATAAATGGACCCCCTAAAATAACCACTGTCCCCTTAATAAATGGACCCCCTAAAATAACCACTGTCCCCTTAATTGAGACCTTTGTAACCCTTTAGGTCTCAGAGGTCTTGCCTAAGCTGCACACAATCGTCAACTAATAACCATCATCTCAACTCGCACCACCAGGTTAACCCCTACTGTGCCGGCGACGCCTTTTGTATATTAGTCTAGCTATATTTAGACGATTTTGTGCAGGAAGGATCTGTGTTAATGAAGAGGGTTAATTGAGATAGTTCGAAGCCTGTTTATTGCTGGAGGTCCTTCTTAAGCTGAATAAAAGCGTCTAATAGTTACCAGAATGTAAAGAAAAGGATGTCACCGGTAATGAATGGGTTAAGGGGGCCCACCTCGCTTTTTGTCTTTCTCTCCCTCTCTCTTTGGTTTGTATTTATTCGGACCCATTCAGCCTACTGTTTTAAAACGCTTACCCCCATCCAGGTGTCAATATTTTCCTGGCGAGCGGTAGCGAGCCAGCATATATATATATATTTTTGACAGCAAGCTAAATTTGTACATTTTTTGATAGAAACATTTCTCCGGCGAAGCCGGATTTCTCCATACAATGTTGGCTCGCGATAAGGAAGAAATCGACACCTAGATGGGGATATATTTCTTAAAACGGTTGGCTGAAGGGGGCCGAATGGATACAAGCCAGGGAAAGAGAGAAAAGGAGAGGAAGATAAAAAAAAAAAAGCCGGTGACCCCCCTTAAACTCAGTATACACAGGCGTTCATTAAGCCGGTGACCCCCCTTAAACTCAGTATACACAGGCGTTCATTAAGCCGGTGACCCCCCTTAAACTCAGTATACACAGGCGTTCATTAAGCCGGTGACCCCCCTTAAACTCAGTATACACAGGCGTTCATTAAGCCGGTGACCCCCCCTTAAACTCAGTATACACAGGCGTTCATTAAGCCGGTGACCCCCCTTAAACTCAGTATACACAGGCGTTCATTAAGCCGGTGACCCCCCTTAAACTCAGTATACACAGGCGTTCATTAAGCCGGTGACCCCCTTAAACTCAGTATACACAGGCGTTCATTAAGCCGGTGACCCCCCTTAAACTCAGTATACAGAGGCGTTCATTAAGCCGGTGACCCCCCTTAAACTCAGTATACACAGGCGTTCATTAAGCCGGTAACCCCCCTTAAACTCAGTATACACAGGCGTTCATTAAGCCGGTGACCCCCCTTAAACTCAGTATACACAGGCGTTCATTAAGCCGGTGACCCCCCTTAAACTCAGTATACACAGGCGTTCATTTAAGGGGACATGGTTAATACATTGGCCGATTTATTTATATAATTAATATATTTTTTCCCTCTCTAGACCTCCATCAAGCTTAACAAATAAAAACATCCCCAATATAGGCCTACCCCTTCTAGATAAATTTGTATATTTTTCGTAAGGAAAATGTACCGGCCGAAGGTCAGTTCCTCCTAAATTACAGGCTCGTTATCGCTCGCCAGGAAAATATCGACGCCTGAATGGCATGAAAGATATTGACAAAGAAAAGAGGCTAAAAGTCTTAACATCGCCAAACTAATGGACCGAACGTCTTAATATCACTAAAATATTGGGGTTAAACATGAGGGAGAAGGGGGGCCAGAATAACCAACCATCCCCCCTTAACAACATGAGGGAGAAGGAGGGCCAGAATAACCAACCATCCACCCTTAACAACATGAGGGAGAAGGAGGGCCAGAATAACCAACCATCCCCCCTTAACAACATGAAGGAGAAGGAGGGCCAGAATAACCAACCATCCACCCTTAACAACATGAGGGAGAAGGAGGGTCAGAATAACCAACCATCCCCCCTTAACAACATGAAGGAGAAGGAGGGCCAGAATAACCAACCATCCACCCTTAACAACATGAAGGAGAAGGAGGGCCAGAATAACCAACCATCCCCCCTTAAAAACATGAAGGAGAAGGAGGGCCAGAATAACCAACCATCCACCCTTAACAACATGAGGGAGAAGGAGGGTCAGAATAACCAACCATCCACCCTTAACAACATGAGGGAGAAGGAGGGTCAGAATAACCAACCATCCACCCTTAACAACATGAAGGAGAAGGAGGGTCAGAATAACCAACCATCCACCCTTAACAACATGAAGGAGAAGGAGGGTCAGAATAACCAACCATCCCCCCTTAACAACATGAAGGAGAAGGAGGGCCAGAATAACCAACCATCCCCCCTTAAAAACATGAAGGAGAAGGAGGGCCAGAATAACCAACCATCCACCCTTAACAACATGAAGGAGAAGGAGGGTCAGAATAACCAACCATCCCCCCTTAAAAACATGAAGGAGAAGGAGGGCCAGAATAACCAACCATCCCCCCTTAAAAACATGAAGGAGAAGGAGGGCCAGAATAACCAACCATCCACCCTTAACAACATGAAGGAGAAGGAGGGCCAGAATAACCAACCATCCCCCCTTAAAAACATGAAGGAGAAGGAGGGCCAGAATAACCAACCATCCCCCCTTAAAAACATGAAGGAGAAGGAGGGCCAGAATAACCAACCATCCACCCTTAACAACATGAAGGAGAAGGAGGGCCAGAATAACCAACCATCCCCCCTTAAAAACATGAAGGAGAAGGAGGGCCAGAATAACCAACCATCCCCCCTTAAAAACATGAAGGAGAAGGAGGGTCAGAATAACCAACCATCCCCCTTAACAACATGAAGGAGAAGGAGGGCCAGAATAACCAACCATCCACCCTTAACAACATGAAGGAGAAGGAGGGCCAGAATAACCAACCATCCCCCCTTAAAAACATGAAGGAGAAGGAGGGCCAGAATAACCAACCATCCACCCTTAACAACATGAAGGAGAAGGAGGGCCAGAATAACCAACCATCCACCCTTAACAACATGAAGGAGAAGGAGGGCCAGAATAACCAACCATCCCCCCTTAAAAACATGAAGGAGAAGGAGGGCCAGAATAACCAACCATCCACCCTTAACAACATGAAGGAGAAGGAGGGCCAGAATAACCAACCATCCACCCTTAACAACATGAAGGAGAAGGAGGGCCAGAATAACCAACCATCCACCCTTAACAACATGAGGGAGAAGGAGGGTCAGAATAACCAACCATCCACCCTTAACAACATGAAGGAGAAGGAGGGCCAGAATAACCAACCATCCACCCTTAACAACATGAAGGAGAAGGAGGGTCAGAATAACCAACCATCCACCCTTAACAACATGAGGGAGAAGGAGGGTCAGAATAACCAACCATCCCCCCTTAACAACATGAAGGAGAAGGAGGGCCAGAATAACCAACCATCCCCCCTTAACAACAACCATCTACTCACGGGAGGTCTCTCCAATTAGCCACTTGCGAGTTTCAGGCTATAAGGAAGTTGGAGCCGTTAAGTGGAGGTTTTTAGTTTGCTCCCTAGACCTCCATCAAGCTTCAAAAAATACCCCCAAGACCCCATTCCAGATAAATTTGTACTTTTTTCGATAGAAAAATGTCCTGGCCGAAGGGCGGTTCCTCTTATAATTACAGGATCGCTATCGCTCACCAGGAAAAAATCGACACCTAAATGGCATGAAAGTTCCTAAAATTGACAATGTAATGGGGCGAAAGGTGTTAAAATCGCCAAAATCGTCAAATCGTCAAACGTCCTATAATCTCAAAACTAATGGGGCTTATCATGAGGGAGAAAGGGGTCCAGAAAATCGACCCATCTCCCCTTAAGGAAGTTGGAGCCGTTAACCCCTTGAGGAAGCAAAACGCATTATATATTTATTTGATGGCTACTAATAGACGATTTATATAAGATTAGGAAGGGTATATTAAAGTCAGAGGGTTAACTGAAATAGTCTTCACCCTTTTAATTGCCACAGATCCTTCCTAAGCTGTATAAACACGTGTGATGGTAGCCAGAACAAGGTGTCAACATGCGGGATAATACTCATGGAGTTAACGTAATTTGCCTATTAGAGTTAGATGGTGTACCCGCTCAAAGATAAGAAATAACATAAATACATAAATAAATAAAATAAGATACATAAATATAAATAAAGATAATATAATAAATAAATAAAATAATAAATAAATAAATAATAATATAAAATAATAAAGAGAATACATATAATAAATAAATAAATAAAGATAATACATATTCTATAATAAATAAATAAAGATAATACATATATAAATAAATAAATAAATAAATAAAGATAATACATATATAAATAAATAAATAAATAAATAAAGATAATACATATATAAATAAATAAATAAATAATAAATAAATAAATAATAAATAAATAAAGATAATACATATAATAGATAATACATATAAAGATAATACATATAAATAAATAATAATAAATAAATAGATAACATATATAAATAAATAAATAAAGATAATACATATATAAATATATAAATATAAAGATAATACATATAAATAAATAAATAATTAAAGATAATAAATATATAAATATATAAATATAAAGATAATACATATAAAGATAATACATATAAAAGATAATACATATAAAAGATAATACATATAAAAGATAATACATATATAAATATATATATAAATAAATAAAGATAATACATATATAAATATATATATAAAAATAAAGAAATACAGAAAATAATAAATAATAAAATAATAACATAAATAATAATAATATAATATATACATATATAATATAAATAAATAAATAAATAAATACATATATAAATATATATATAAATAAATAAAGATAATACATATATAAATATATATATAAATAAATAAATAAATAAATAAAGATAATACATATATAAATATATAAATATAGAAATATAGATAATACATATAAATAAATAAATAAATAAATAAATAAAGATATATAAATAAATAAATAAATAAATATAGATAATACATATATAAATAAATAAATAAATAATAAATAAAGCTAATAAATAAGATAAATAAGTAAATAAACAAATATATAATAAACAAATAAAGATAATAAATAGTATAACTAAATAAATATATATATATTCAATTTTGTATTAATTTCACCACATCACCAAACACCTCCAATGAAATTAATGAAAGCATATACTGTATGTGATCCACCGGGATTCGAACCTGGGTTATCACACACAGATGTTTAGACACCTTAACCATTACACCACCAAGACGGTTACTAAATAATATAAGATGAACTGTGAGTCCCGAGTCACACTATATAGAGTAATATAAGGGAGCCCACCTCGCTTTTTTCTCTTTCTCTCCCTCTCTCTTTGGCTTGTATCCATTCGGCCCCATTCAGCCTACTGTTAGAAGACGTTTACCCCCATCCAGGTGTCAACATTTTCCTGGCGAGCGGTATCGAGCCAGCATATATATATATTATTGTTTTAACAGCAAGCTAAATTTGTACATATTTCGATAGAAAACAAATCTCCGGCAAAGCCGGATTTCTCCATACAATGCTGGCTCGATATCGCTCGCCAGGAAGAAATCGACACCTGGATAGAGATAAACTTCTTAAAACAGTTGGCTGAATGGGGCCGAATGGATGCAAGCCAGGGAAAGAGAGAAAAGGAGAGAAAGATAAAATAAAAAGCCGGTGACCCCCCTTAAGTAAAAGTGAGAAGCAGTTGATCAGTCACTGACCTACAGGCACGAGAACCACACTGGTTGTTGTCAAATTATAATGTAAAACTTTCATAATAAACAAACCAAAACAGGGACGACACAATATATAGACAAAAGAACTTATCAAAATTACTATGTGGAAATAACGATCTACACTCTACAGGCTCGCTATGGCTCGCCAGAAAAAAATCGACACCTAAATGGCACGAAAAGTCTTAATATTTACGAAAAAATTAGGCGAAAGTTCTTAAAATCGCCAAAATAATGGGGTGAACGTCTTAAAATTTCAGGACTAAGCATGAGGGAGAAAGGGGTCCATAAAAAACAAATACCTGCCCTTAACCCTGTCCGACATAAGTTGCTAATTTACTGACGGGGTGGCGGAGCGCCCGGTATTTCCCTCACAACACTCTCTCTGACACTGAGGTACCGGTAGAAGTTGGAGGTATTTGGGGTTGCCACCAATCGACAGATTCTGATCTAACTTACCTAACTTACTGAGCTCAATATGACGCAAATGACTCATATAACTTACTTATTGAGCTACTTCACTAAGTTCATATAATGCAATCGCGTCATATGATACTCTTGGGAATACCGCCATATGACGCGATCGCGTCATAGATGTCGGAGGGGGTTAATGATTATATATATATATATATATATAGTAATACATATATATATATATAAACAAGTCCTAGAAGGGGTGGACCAGAGCAGCTGAGGCACATTGTTTTAAAAGCACAGGTGGAGATTATCGGGGCCCATTATTTTATTTTATATCAAAGAAAGTCTTAACCCGACCCTCTTGTCAAAACCTCAAATTGTGAACGTCGACACATCTTTTGTGCTAATAAAGAATAATAAAGGTACAAAAATAATACTTGCATTAATATACAGACCTCCAGCTCAATCAGTGCAAACTGACCGAGAAATTTATGAACAAATTGCAGATGTAAGTAACTCACAAGATACCGTATTTTTTGGCGACTTTAATTTACCTGTGACCAAGTGGGGCGATACTCTTACTTCACACTCCGGACATGACTTGTATACGAACTTGCAAGAGAGTTCGCTTTATCAATTTGTTCGAACACCGACCCGTGGGTAATAACGTTCTTGACATTGTACTTGCAACAAAAGAAGAATTAGAGAATTTGAATGTTGGTGATGAATTCAGTAACAGCGACCATCGTACGATAACTTTCACTTTAAACTTTACTAGTAACGAACCAAATAGTAGCATCGAAAAAGTCCCTAATTTCAAGAAAGCAACTTTCATAAACTTAGAGCTATGTTTAAAGAAACTGACTGGAGCTTTTTAATTAACAATAACGACATAAATACATCTTGGAAGTTATTCGAAACCACTTACCTAAAAGCAGTGCAAGACTGCATACCATCGAAAATACGGCGTCCAGGCCATAATAATAAGCCCAAATGGTGGAATAAAGATATTTCAAACTGCCTGCTTGCTAAAAATTTTGCTAATGATAGATTAAAATCCTCACAAAATGACGAAGAACGGTGAAATTTGTAGAGCTACGACGCAAAGCCAAAAAGTTAATTAAGCAAAGTAAAAAGACCCTAGAGTTACATATTGCGAATCAAAGTAAAACAAACCCGAAAGAATTCTATAATTATATCAGAAAGAAAAAGGTAGTTACTTCAACTGTTGGACCGTTAGATGAAAATGGAGAATACACCAAAGACGAAGTACAAATGAGTAATGCCCTCAATACCTTCTTTGCATCAGTTTTTACAACAGAAGACCTCAGTGATATCCCTACACCATCGCCGATTCAGATTGATAATTCAGATGTTCTAAGCAATATCACCGTTACAGAGAGAGAAGTATTGAATTGTTTAGATAAACTCAAGGTAAATAAAACGCCTGGACCTGATACAATCTCGCCTAGAGTTCTAAAGGAAGCTAAGGATGAGCTCTCCAAACCACTGACATTACTATTCAATAAATCCTTGCAGTCTGGAACTATGCCTGATCAGTGGAAGATAGCCAACGTAACACCGATATTAAAAAAAAGGCAGCAAATCCCTACCCAGTAACTATCGTCCAATTAGCTTAACCTCAGTTGTATGTAAAATGCTAGAAACGGTCATAAGAGACAGACTCGTAAATCACTTAGAGGAAAATAACATACTTAAAGATACTCAACACAGATTTCGTAAAAAACGTTCCTGTTTAACAAACCTCTTAGACTTCTTCCACGATATCCTCAACCTCTATGATGAGACTAAAGCTGTAGATATTATATACCTTGATTTTCAAAAGGCCTTTGACAAAGTTCCCCACAAACGTTTACTGCTAAAACTAAAAGCGCATGGAATACAAGACGGTGTGTTGAAATGGATAGAAAATTGGCTCAGCGACAGAAAGCAAAGAGTAGTCATAAACGGTAAGGCATCTAAATGGACCAATGTAAGTAGCGGGGTACCCCAGGGATCGGTACTAGGACCAATTCTCATTCTAATTTACATCAACGACATAGATGAGGGTCTCACCTGTACAATCTCAAAATTTGCTGACGATACAAAAATTGCAAATAGCGTACTCTCAAAAGAACAAGTTGACAATATGCAACACAATCTAGATAAATTGTCACATTGGGCCCAAATTTGGCAAATGAGTTTCAATGCGGATAAATGTAAAGTACTACATATCGGATACCTAAATGAGAAAGCAAACTATTCGATGAATGGCACTCAGCTTTAAGAATGTAAACAGAGAAACCGATCTGGGAGTAACAATATCGAGTAACCTAAAACCGAGTCAACAATGTTCAGAAGTTGTTAAGAAGGCAAACAAAATAATTGGCTTTATAGGCAGGTCATTTGAGCATAAATCCAAAGAAGTTATTCTAATCCTTTACAATTCCTTAGTCCGCCCTCTTCTGGAATACTACGTTCAATGCTGGTGCCCTTATTACCAAAAAGACATAAACAAGCTAGAACGAGTTCAACGTAGAGTTACCAAAATGATACCTAGCCTAAAGAACAAACCATACGAAGAGCGTCTTAGAGAATTAAATCTATTTCCTTTAACCCAGCGCAGATTAAGAGGTGACTTAATTCAAGTGTTCAAAATCATCAATGGCATCGACAATATGAACTGTAGTAAGTACTTCACTATCGACCAATCTAATTACACACGCGGGGAAACGGTTGCAAAATTATTGGTAAATCTTTTAACTCACACGAATCTAAGAATTTCTTCTTCAATCGAGTTGTCAACTTGTGGAATGGGCTTCCCCGAGACGAGACGTTATAGACTGCAGCACCGTTGATTCATTTAAACTCCGCCTAGACAAATATCTCGCATCAAACCCGCGACTGACTGCGTTTGTAAATGAATAACTTTATTTTATCCTCCCCTCAGTTACTAACCCATATATCCCCTACTAACTTCCTAGTCCTGCCACGGACATTAGTTCCAGGGCAGTAGTTCCCTTTCCAATGTTCCCTTACCCACTCTAAACCACTGTTTGGACACTTGATCCTCAGTGTTTTGGAGGACAAGCAGCCTAGAAGGGTCACTAGACCTGTTGTTGCTTGATTTCCTTTGTACTCCTTTGTACTCCTTTGAAAGGGTTAAAGGAAGATGGGCCGTTTTTATGGTCCCCTTTCTCCCTCATGTTTTGCCTCGTTAGTTTTCAGATTTAAAGAGGTTTTTCCCATTACTTTGTCAATTTTAAAACGTTTCGGTCCATTTCTTTGTTAATATTAAGGCCTTTCGTGCTATCTAGGTGTCGATTTTTTTCCTGGCGAATGAGAGAGAGCCTGTTTTTGGAAGAACTGGCCTTCGGCCAGGACATTTCTCTACCGACAAATGTTCAAAATTATCTAGAAGGGGGATCTAATGGATTTTTTGTTTTTTTAGTTTGATGAAGGTCTAGGGAGGAAACTGGAAAAATAATAAATACATGAAATAATCGAGTCAGTCAACACCCTTCCTCCCAACCAGCACCGCCTTCATCCATATACTTCCTCACTCCATCCTTCCACCTCTCTTTCGGTCTAACACTGCCTCTCTGTCCTTTCACCTCGCTCTGTTACACCTTCTTAGTCATTCACTCCTTCCCATACGTTCCATATGGCCGAACCATCTCAAGGTGTTACTTTTCACACTTTCCAGCACATCTACCTCTACACCACACCCTCTTCTTACTTCCTCATTCGTCTGTCTATCCCTCCATGTAACTCAGCACGCACTTCTCAAGTAACTCATTTCCACCCCTCTCACTCTTGGTCTGAGTCTCTTGTCAAACGTCCATGCTTCTCTTCCGTAATATATATATATATATATATATATATATATATATACATATATATATATATATACATATATATATATATATATATATATATATATATATATATATACACAGTATACTATACTGTACAATGTTTTTTTTTTTTTTTTTTTTTTTACTTACCATTATTTAACCGGTACAGCCCCAGCGACGCGTCTGACGCGTCGGCGATGTATGTAACGCACAGCCCCAGAGACGCGTCTGATGCGTCACCCTAATTGCACCGACCGTAACCTCAGGTGTAGCCACTCAAGAGGGCTCAGATTTGTATGGGAACTGTGTACGTATCCCACGCAACCGTGCCGATGATTGAAAACTCTCAAAGTCCACGTGCGTGCGCGTGAGCGCGCAATAACCTGTTTTTTTGGGGTAATTGCCTTCAATTTTTTACTCTTGTAAAATACGTTTTCAGGGGCTCTGTAGGACCATTCTTTAAGCTTTTTGAGCGGTTTTTCGTGGTTTTTCCTTCATTCCTAACCCATTCGCTATTGTTTCTGGAGTAAAACCATTTTTTGAAAACCGGCCGGGTTCTGGTGAACAAACATTACAAAACTAGCCGGGGCTCCACGGGTTAACTTGAGGATTTACTTTTTTGAGTGGCTATACCTAGGGCCTATAGCCTACTTAAAGTATTAAAGGTTGAATTGTTGTATTTTTTTTTTTTTTATTATTCCACAAGAACATAATTATGTGCTTATTTTTTTTCTTAAACAATATTATTCAGCTTAAGAAGGATCTATGGAAACTAAAAGAAATAGAGACAGCGTGTAGCCTATTAATTGTTACAGGTCCTTCCTAAGCTGTGTAAAATTATTTAATAGTTGCCAGAATCTAAGGAAAAGGACGTCACCGGTACAGTATGGGTTAACTTTTTTAAGATAATGTAGCTTTTTGACAGGTTATTCCGGCTATCATTAGACGACTTTATACAGCTTAGGAAGGATCTGCTGGAATTATAAGGGTAAAGATTATCTCCACTAACCCTCTGACTTCCATATACCCTTCCTAATCTGAATAGAATCGTCTAATAATAGCCAGAATCTGAAAAAAACATAAATGTTTACAGCACCAACTTCTATGTAGCCCAAAACTAGAAAGCGGGCACTTAAGTTTGTATGTTAATATATATATATATATATAATTATATAGATATATATATACAGTATATATATATATATATATATATATATATATATATATATATATATATATATATATATATATATACCGGTATATAATCATATATATATAAAAAAAAAAATCTATGTGATTGAGGGAGGCAAAAGGCAAAACTGCCTATAGCGAGTGCCTCCCCCAGAGTTGAAAGAAAACTGGGCCAAAATCAAGGGACGTTCGAGCCAAAATGCCTGGACACACGGAGTTTGAAGCAATTT